>JAHDVE020011134.1:0-20145 GCA_022606495.2 Halesus radiatus
AAAACGTCAAAAACGTCTAAAAACGTCAATAATTGTCAAAAATGGAGTGGACATTTTTACAAGTTTGGACAAGTTTGGAAAAGTTGACAAGTTTAGACAAGTTAACAAGTTTATGATGTTTGAAAGCTTTGACACGTTTGACAAGTTTGGACAAGTTGTAAGTTTTGGACCAGTTTACAAGTTCAGATAAGTTTAGAAAATTTGACATGTTTGGACAAGTTTACATGGTTGGACAAGTTTCGAAAATGTTGACATGTTAGGACAAATATGGCATGTTTGACAAGTTTGGACAAGTTGAATGGAGTGGACATTTTTTTAAATTTGGACAAGTTTGGAAAAATTGACATGTTTGGACAAGTTGAAAGGTTTGGGCAAGTTTACAAGTTTTGCCAAGTTTTGAAAATATGGCGTGTTTAGACAAGTTAACAATTTTATGATGTTTGAAAGCTTTGACACGTTTGACAAGTTTGGACAAGTTGAAAGATTTGGACCAGTTTACAAGGTTACTTAACCCAATAACCCACAACTAACCTTCTTAACCAACAACCCAACTTAACCTTAAGCAACCCAACTAACCAAACTAACTAAGCAGAACTCTTCTTGAAAAGTAAATAGCACTTTTGCAAAGTGCTGTAGATTCTACCTAATTATATTATTTTAAAGTATAGATGCTAATATATCCATATATATCTTTAAACCTAAAAAAAAAAATATCGTTATTTTATTTTCGCTCTCCTTTTTTTTGTCATTCATGTTCGTAGCATCGTATTATTTAACAAATATAAATACATCTACCTAATATTTTATAACGATGGTTAATGTTTTTGAGATTGATAAAAAGATAACAAAATTCTCATTGGATAATGAATATGCACACCAAACACTCGACACCACGTAAGACTAATCACAATCATTGACAAGCCCAAGGATGCAACTTCTCCGTAACACCTCAAGAGAGGCTTTGCTCACCAAATCCAAGCCCATCAAATCGTAATAACAAACTGCACCAAAACATAACGAACAAGAGGACCTCAGCAAATTGGATGTTTACCACGACAGTTTCGCTGAGGAGACGAGGACCGTGGCAGAACTCCTCACTAATATTCAGAAAAGATCTCCCAAGCATAATCACTATCGGCATTTCAAAAGTCTTCATAAGATCAAACCCAAGCTTCCACCTTGTTTACAGATTCTGACCGAAAGGGCTCATCATTATTAATAAGAAAATGGCTATGAATGCCATGAAGCCTCGTCCAAGACATCTCGAAATCAATAAATATAGTAAACAAAAGAGTATCTAAGTTGGATAACCAGCAAAAATAAAAAGAAAGTTGAGATTTCTGTTCTGTTCGATAGTGAAGAAGGAATACGAAACTTGAATGCTAACAAAAAAATCCGATTTGAAAAGAAACAAGTGAGTAGAAATATAAAGGCGAAACCTTCTGTTGAGGTTATCCAGAAGAAGGAGAGAATTGTCAAGAGCGGGAATAAATTAATGATAAATGTGAGCGTGGAGCTAATCAAAGCAAAACCTCCACAAAAGAGATGATCAAGAATTTCATTAGATGTCGGTGTAATATTATTCCATAAAACAGGGAGAATGAGTTTATCGTTTATCAATAAACTAAATAGAATATTTTATTTTTAGAGTGACGGGCTCTCATGTTTTCAAATTATTTACTTAATAAAGATATATAAAATTATATTTACTAAAATTTTAACAACCCTGGAGAAGTTATATAATAAAAAATAAACATAATCATAAAAAAAATCACATCTAACCGATATGCGACGGTAAAATTATTCGAGAAGCCCAGAACCGAAAAAGAGTAATAATCCCAGCAAAGACGACGAAATCAGGTTTCTCAAAGAGAAGCTTCTCTAAACTCACGCTAAACTCATCGATCAGCTGGATGTGACCAAATAGCAATAAGAGTCGATTTCCGAGATGGCTTCCAAGAACTCGCGACTTCAAGAAGAACTCTAGTCCCTACAAAGAAAGAAAGCAAGGAGTAGCGACAATGATGTGTCCGCATTGAACCAACAATTACAAAGTGAATTCGCGGAAAAAATCAAACTCAAAGAAGAACTGAGTTTCTTGACGAAAAAATACCGATAACTTTAAAACATGAAGTAAAAAAAAAAAAAAAAAAAAAAAGGATATAATAACATTAACATTAATACATATATACCCAACATATATATTTATTAATCTACAATTTACTAGAGCAAAAGATGAATCAATTTCAACTCTCCGTAAAAAGAACGAATCTTTAGAATACCAGAACGAGAAGCTCGGCAAGATTTCTGACGAGATGAGGCACGAGAACCAATTGTACAAATCCAAGGTGGTAGAACTCGAAAAGCAGATAAGGTCCTAATACGAAATCAACAAATCTCTCACTGAGGAGAAGAAATCTTTGGAGGCCAAACTGTTCTCACTTGTCCTCAAAAACTAGAATCTATCGGAAGAAAACGCAGAGCTCAAGAGTCGATCCTCCAGTTAATCTAGGGAACACTACCTAGGAAAGGTGTCGCAGATAGAGAAACTCAAACACTCCATAGAGCAGCTGAACAATCAGCTGATCGAGAAGGAGGAAGAGTTAATTGAAGCCAGGTCTAATAAAGGAAGGAAGCAAGCAACCACCCCCAAGAAAACATATGATGAGACAAGACAACTTATCAAACGGTTAGAAGAAACCGAGGTGATGACCAGGAATAAATATGTCGAGGCGCCGAGGCTCAGACTCGATAAAGAGGTGTATCGCGGAAATAATAACCATAATAAGTAATTGACTTTTGATATCGATGCCTCGGATCGACATCGTTATTTTCCCTAAAGTAAACGTTGAGGAGAAGCTTTAATTAGTTTCAAATGAATTTTACGAACTGTATTCTTTTTTATCAATTTCTAGATTATTATATTTTTTGCTACTTTAATATTTTTATATCGATCTAATATAATGGTTATTACAAATGTTGGTGTAGAATAAAAAAAAATATAATTAACTGATATAAAATGGGCAAATTTTTTAAAAAAACAAATACAAGAATCACAAGTTTATAAAAAAAATGATGGTTCAAATGAAATAATTATATGAGCTCGACAATTTCTGTATATATATATATAATATCTCTGGTGGATTAAACTAATTGAATCATTTCTTTGTGAAGACCTGAGTTTTGACTGTCGATTTCCGTAACTTTGGATTGATTGCTTTGAGAGGCTTTTATTTAATTGGAGGTTATTCCGCCACTGGCTGCAATTACTATTTCCTTTTTTAAAGTTTTGTCCTAAATCATATAATAAATACAACAACAAAAATATAGAAAACATATTATTTATAAATGCTTCTTACTCGGGGAAGAATTGATCGGAGTTCCATGGATGGACTGTGAGCTCATGCATTTTTATTCGGGTTTTCGGGTTCACATCGAGACATCGTTTCAGACAGTTTATACATTATTAGGTCAGCTAAGAACAGACGTTGATGGGAATCTTAAAGTGGCCTGAGCGAAGAGCCTCAATCTTCTCGGCGGAAGTCGATCCCTTGAAGGGCAAGTCTCCGACCAGCATACCGTAGAGTATAACCCCGATAGCCCACACATCCACTCCACCATCAATCTTCCTGTCTTTCAAAGCTGAAAAACATTCAGGTGCCATATAATTGAGAGAACCCGTGTCCATATCCTATATTTTGAAGTGTGAAGCCACCCCCGCAATTCCAAAATCAATTATTTTTATTTTTTTCTCCTCAGAATTTAGCAATAGAAGATTTTCCAGCTTCAGATCTCTGTGGATCAGATTATTCTGGTGACAGTAGTACATGGCTTTAACAATTTGCTTAAAAAATACTTTTGCTTCTGCTTCTGTAAGCCTTCCATGTTTTTGGACTTCTGCCAGCAACTCTCCTCCCTGGAGATATTCCATAATAATGGCCATGCTCATATTGGACAAGGATAGGCAGTTGTGCACTTTGACAATATTCTAATGGTTGAGACTCTTCAGGATTTCTGCTTCTACGAATACACTGTCGATGTCGCCTGCAGAACGAATCGTGCCTGTTTTGATCGTTTTGATGGCTACCTTTTCACCAGTCAGTTTGTGCTCCCCCAGCAATACTTTTCCGAAACCTCCCTCTCCAATCTCTTTAAGAATTCGGTACTCACCAAAGCAGCTAGCAGGATCGAAGTCTTCTCCACGAGATGCGTAGAGGGTAGTTTTGTCTTTAATATACTGAATGTCATCTTCGTAATACTCCCCGCCTTCAGAGTTAAAGAGTCTGAGGTTATTAAATCCAATGTTTTTTGCTATATCCGCAAGTGAGGTTCGTTTCCGACTGAGCCGAACTTCAGCCAATAGCTTATTATGAGTTGATGCGTTTTAGTAAATATAAATCTATAAAAATGAATGATTTTAATATTTTTAATAAAGAAAGTTGTAACATAAAAAAAAGAAGAAGAATATTATAAAGGAACCATTTGATAGAATGGGAATGGTCAGTCAAGAAACAGATATATTTTTGAACTATGGTTTATTACAAGTCTTTAATTGTTCCGTAGTACTTCTGGCTCGTTGTTTGGAAACATCATTAGAGCTAACTTTTTACTTTTATTTATTTAAATTCTTAATATAAAATTTGGTTAATAGGTGAAAAAAATAATTATTCTTAATAAATTCTTTTTTTTTTTGCATAACTCGATTATAAATACATCATAATAATAAATTTATATCTGCATAAATATGATTCGAGATAACTTATATTCCAATAAAGAAAGTATATATATATCTACCAAAAAACATCAAATATTTAAATACTATCACTTAATTTTAACAATATTGGAACAAATAGTTACAATAGAGAAACATAATAGATATATTGATATATATTTGAATCTATCTCATTCATAATAAATATTTTTTATTTAACGAAAGCAACTTCGATTTACTTAATCACATGTTTTGAGCAGGGATAATGATTTTCTCGTTCAGGATCTTTATGGTTTATTCAGGGCCTTGGCTTATTGTGATGGCTCTGTCGGGGTTTCTCTTCTTTATTTACTCGTAAATTTCGTGGTCGTTTCCTCCCTCAAAGGTTTTGTCACCAAAGAAATAGATATCGTCATACTCCTTCAAGAACTGTAGACAATAAGTCTTGTTCCAGCCAATGGGGAACACGTCGAACGAAATCTGTCCTCCGATGCTGTAGGTCAGTCCCAAATCTGGAAACTGTTATCGGAGAGCTTTGATGAATTTTTGTCGGATTTTATGTTCCTAAATTATATAAAAAAAGTTTTAAAATTGTATATCGTTTCCATTTTTGTTTGGTGGGTTTTTTAAAAGTTACGTGATCATAGACTTCAAACGCATCTCGTTCTTCTCGAGAACAATTTCTTCCTATTGGGCTCACATTGATCATGCCAGTCCTATACTCAATGAAGGTACCTCTCTTAACGGGAATATCGATATCTGCAAGATATTTCAGGCAGAAGTTTAGGAATTTCTTTAGGTTTTCTTCTCCGAGGAACTCACCAATCGACTACAAAACTCGTTTAAATGAAACAAATCGTCAGGTTAAGTTATATTTGAAAAAGGATGAATTTAGGTTGATCTTTACTTTTGCTTAAAAAAGCTTGTGTTTTTTAAAACTCTTCAATCCATTTTCCGTGAAGCAGTAGTCAACAAAACCCAAGACATCATGTGATAGTTGTTATGTAATCTTTACGAGGTCGCTGCCTCCCACCACTGCAACATCCACATGTTTTTGCAGCTCGTGGAGCGTGTCTATCATATTCTGCTTGACGATCTAGAGGCAATAATAGGGAACAGAGCTTGTTGTAATAGAAATAACTTACCCCTCTAGGTTGTGTCAGTGTACCATCTACATCGAATAAGGCTAAGCTTCGACGTTTTGTGTCCATAAAATTGACTAGAGAAAAAATAAATATTAAAAAAAATTGATACTTTAATTATTATTAAGGTATAAATAATAGATATGAGTTTTGTATCTGAAACTAAAAAATATATAAAGTATTTAAAAAAAAAATATAGTCATATAATTAATATATTATTAAAAAAACTATTTTATAGAATTTTATCAGGCTATATTTTAATCCCATGAATATTCCTTATCAGCCAATGAATATGCAACCGAATCGACGTAAACAACCTAATCTTATACTTTGACAAAAATACCATCAGATTATATACTCAACAGAACCCCAACAAACCAACGTATTTGATTATAACAGGCAATCGAACGCCAGCACCAAATATCCTCGGCAGCTGGTGCCAGAAAACCAGGAACACAATATGGAACTCGGGGGGACCTACCAATAGTTCGTATTTAAATTGGGTTAGTGCATGGGCTGCTGCAGGACCTACATCCCTTGTTGTTGCTGTGCCAATTACCCATACCAACAAATTGAGCAGAGCAATGTCGGTATATATCCTTAAGAAAATATATCTATATATAATTCTCTAATGTATCACGCTCTACTTCTAAATATTTATTCAGGTCTTTACGAACGGTTCGGAAAATACTGCAAAACAGTGGGTTCGGGACTCCAGTACTTCAATCCGTTTACTGACACCATCAATATTATCGACATGAAAACCGCTATTATGGACCTCCAGCGTCAAAATGCACTCACTAAAGACAACATCGAGGTCACAGTCGATGCTGCTGTCTATTATCACATCAAGGAGCCGCGCATTGCCTATTATTCTGTGCAGAACCTACCGTTGTCGGTCCGATAGCTCACATACGCCACCCTTCGATCAATCTGCGGACATTACGTGCTGCAGGATCTGCTCGAAAAGAGAGAAGAAGTGACCCTGGAACTTGGGAAGTTCGTAGCTCGGCATGTGCATGAGTGGGGCATCGAAATCACCAATATTCTGATCAAAGACATTGTGGTGAACAAAGAATTGCAAGATGCTCTGAGTTCCGCAGCCAAGGAAAGAAGATTGGCGGAGTCGAAGATCCTTACAGCCAAGGCAGATGTGGAGTCAGCCAAACTGATGAGACAGACTGCAGACATTTTAAGCACGAAGGCTGCCATGCAGATCCGATATTTGGAGACTATGAGAGGTATCGCCAACTCAAATGGTGTTAAAATTGTATTGATTGGATAAGAATAGGATTGATTTGTCATATTGCATGTGGTTCTTATTTTTGTTCCTGATATTTTTTTTAAATAACACATTTCATTCATATTGTTCTCCTAATTCGAAGGATTCAAAGAACAGGAAGTCAAATTAACATCAGGTAAACCTAGTTTAATTTCTATTAAAAATAAGATATATCAAGATATATATATATGTTCTTGTTCTGTTTGATTAATCTATGAATAACAAAAATACAAGGTAAATGAAGACAACCCAATTTTGGGACTTATCAAACTTTTGCCTGAACTCCCTTGAATCTGGCTCTCCAATCTTCTACCTCTGCTTGGCTGACTATAAAATTTAATTATTCAGAATATATATCCATATGTATATGTTATATTGGGAATTTTTATTACACTCTCGGAATAATGGCACAGGCTCTCGCAAACCTTTCGATTCTTCAGTCAATGATAAGAATGCTTTCCTAAAATCACTGTTTCTTATATAGTGAATCAGCCGATTGTCTCTTGCAGATCTCTTCTCCACCCCCAACATGAAGTTGATCTTGGCGCTGCTCGAAGGCATGTAAGGCTACAATATCAAACTTACCAGCCTGATGAAGTTTGCCACCACTCCTACAACGATCTTGGACCTGCCAGATTCCTTGTGCTCCTTTTCCCAGAATTGTGACTACTGGATATACTTGTTGCAGAGGGAAGACATCTCCATCACCACTTTTAGTCCTTCCTTGATCTCCACCTGGTCCAGCAGAGTGCAGTACTTATGGAATTTATCGGCAGCAGCTGTTAGCAAATTGTTCTCAAGTTCTGTGAAGTGGGATTCATCGCTGACGACGGGAATCTTGTTCTCATAGTTGACGCAGGCGAATTTCAACGCTCTGTTACAGAGATTTCCCAGATTTTTTAGCAATTCATTGTTATTCTTCTTTGCGAAATCATCCCATGAGAACTCGGAGTCACTGGTCTCAGGACGATTGACGAGAAGGTAGTACCTCCACACCTCGCTTGGCACTCCGATATCTTGTGCGGAGTCTCCGAACACTCCAGTATTTCTGGATTTGGAGAATTTTCCATCTTCGTAATTGAGGTATTCGGTAGTCGATATGTTATGCAGGAGAGTCCAATTCTGCTTGCTAGCGATAAGGCTGGAGGGGAACATAACGGTGTGGAAAGGGATGTTGTCTTTCCCCATGAATTGGTACAGTTTAACATTTTCAGGGTTATGCCACCATAGTTTATAGTCTTCTTGGATGTAGTTGGCAGTTATCGAGATGTATCCAATGGGAGCGTCAAACCAGACATAGAATACCTTTTTGGCAAACCCTTCAGCAGGCACGGGAACGCCCCACTTCAGATCTCGGGTGATGCATTTCGCTCTGAGCCCTGTTTTGAGCCAGGCTTGTGTAACAGCAATGGAATTTTCAGTCCACTCTCCTTTTTTGCAGACCTCTCCAACCCAATTTTCAAGTTCTGGTTGAATCTTTGGAAGATCAATAAAGAAGTGTTCAGTATCTTTCACAATCGGGGTGTTCTTGCAGACATGACATTGAGGTTTGGTGAGCTCAGTGGGCGAGTTAAACAGTCTTTGACATTTATCGCACTGGTCTCCTCGGGCTCCCTCGTAAGCACAGGTGGGACAGGTTCCGGTCACGAATCGGTCGGCTAGGAATAGGTCACACTTCTCGCAATAACACTGTTGGATGAACTCCCTGAACATCAGCTTTTTCTCGTGAATGTGTTCAAATATGTCTTGAGTGATCTTTTTGTGCCACTCGGTCGAAGTACGACCGAAGTAATCAAAATCGATTTCAAACCACTTGTAGATGTCTGAGTGGATTTGATGGTAGTAGTCGCAGATCTGTTTCGGGGTCTTTCCCTCCTCCAGAGCTTTCACTTCGGTGGCTGTCCCGTATTCGTCAGTCCCGCAAATGTAGAGAACGTTGGCCCCTGCCAGTCTTTTATATCGCGCATATACATCTGCTGACAGCACGCACCCGATAATGTTGCCCAAATGGGGTACGTTGTTGACATATGGAAGGGCAGATGTAATGAGAATGTTGTTCTTTCCAGGTTCAGGCAGCACCTTCGGCTTGTCAATCACTAGTCTCTGACTATTAAACTCAGCAATATACTCTGCAGTTAAAGCACTCTATTTTTTTTCCTTCTTCTTAGCCCCTTCTTTTTCGACTTTGGGTTCGAGGGCCTTGGCTGCCTTTTGTTCGGCTTCTTTGGCCTATTTCAATTTTTGTTTTTCATCGTATTCCTTTTGCTTCTTCTCCTTCTTGAGTTGGTTCTTGGTCTTCTTGACTCCATCTTCGCCGACAACCTCTTCCTCAGGCTCTTCGACTGGCTTAGCCATGGAATTTTGGATGGTAGTCGGTGTGGGTTTGTGTTCTTAGTGGGTATTTCCTTTTTAGTCGTGTTCCATGTATTCCAATTTTGAAGAATATTTTGGGTGTTTTTTTTTTATTGATTTGTAGATATTTAAAACGTGGTTTTGTGGGTAAGAAAATACTATTTATATTAGGTTTGATAAATTTAAATATGAAATAATAATATTATTATTATTATTATTATTATCTTAATACATAACAAAATAATATTGTGTTATAGATTAATCAAAATATAAGGTGTTATAAAAGAATACTTTTAGCATTCTTTAAAATAATATTGATGGTAGTCATTTTTTACTAATATAATACAGGATTGAATAACTGTAGAATTTGTCAACTATACATATATGTTTATTTTTCAAACATTCTATACACATATTTTTAGTTAAGTCACTGGCATGTTAGCTCTAACTCCCCAAAACTCCAGGATTTCATCAATCTTTTTCTGCATTGATTTGAAATCTTCACCTATTGTTTTTGACTCAGCCTGGCCGCTCGCCTTTGCTAGCGACTTAGACTTCACCCGAAGGATAATTACTGACAGCTCCACCAGTTTATGGATACTCACCTTGAGAAGACTGATTTGGCTTTTTTAGTTGTCTACAGTTTATTTAGCAGTCTGAAAATTATTAGTATGACTGGTTGGTAGTTCGAGCTTGGAGATGCGGTTATCCTTCGCCATAATGAGACGGACTGGTTGGGGGGAGGAAGTAGAACTTCTAATTACTTCGCTCGTTGCTCCCCCTTTCGACTATTAGTGCTTCAAAAGTTGCGTCTTTTAGCAATTTAGTGGAGCACAGTTGTTATTCTGATTTAATTTACGATTCAGACATCCTAGAATATTATGAGCACACTCTAAAGACCTAGTTAGTTAAATGATCTGCCTCTCTAGTTGTTACTTAACTTGCTCGAATTTTTCAGAACACAGCTCCGCTATCCTGGCTTGGTTTTCCGATAGCATGTCTAAAATGAATTCTAGCTGGAGATCAACGCGCCCGATTGTTGATGAATTTTTTTTATTAAGTTGAGGAGAGTGTTTGGTCTCTTGATCGATACTCCCCGACTCCTCTTTCAAATTGATACTCATCTTAGGATGGATTTATTTGGATTGTGGTGGAAACTACATTTGGTTCTTTTCTTCTTATTATGTAGATATTACATTTCGTCGGGTGGTCTCCGTTTGCCTTTTGTTCGATTGGAGGATGTCTCTGAGTCTTTTCATTTCGGCCTCTGCTGCATTGATTATTTTTTATTTTCTCTGATTCTAAAGAAAGAGCGTTTAAACTCGCATGGAATGCTCTTTCTTATTTTATTTGTAATGATCTATTTCCTCATTTGCCCTCTGCAAATCCATTTTTATCAGCTAAATTTGCTTTTCCATATATATTTTCTCAGCAATATCTTTTTTGGTTCTGACTAGCGTCTCAGAGGTTTCCTCGAGCAACTCCTGCATCTTTAAAATCGTCTGGCTCTTACCTTAGACTTCTTCTCGCAAAAGTATTTACTGCCTATTCTGTTCATCCAAAGATCGTTTAACTAGCTGAATCTATTAAATCAATGCAGTGACTTCTGCAGATTTCTACTATTTCAGACACTATAATTTTATGCGAAGCTAATTACACTGCTAAGTCTTACTCGCCAGCTGTATTGCGAATTAGTTATCGTGATTTTTTATTGACAAAGATTCGTATTTCTATTATAAGCTGAATTATCGTAGCTGAATATCCTTCAATTTGTTCGTTAAGTCTTCGTTTTGGACCAATAATTCGAATTTCTATAGAGTTAATTTTTCGAACACTTCGCTCTTTGGGTCTCTTCCCCGCTGTTCTGGGGAAGTGATGGTTTCCATAATTTCGTATTGAGACACAGAATTAGGAAGCAACTGGCATTCTTCACTGGGAAGTATGGTTTATCGATATCTTAGTATTCGTTCATTCAAATTGGCGTTTTGGGTCTCTTGCCAAAATAGATTTTATCTGAGTGACTTGATTGTTTGTTCATTTCCTCTCGCCTCCCTTCTCTGTCCTTAAATTTCGTTGGCCTGTTCCATCGATTCCTTCCGTAGCTTGCCAACCTCCTTTTTTAGGCTATCATTTTCAATCTTGATTGACTTCATTTAGAAATCCACCTTTTTCAACTCTTATTTTGTTTGATGGAGCTCTTTTGCTTGTATTTGTCTTTATCTCTCCGACTCCGCTAGTCTTTGTTCATGCTTGGATATCTCCTATTTATAGTACTGGTCTTTGAACTATAGCTTCCTGGGAAGTTGTTCATACTTTTCGTTATTCTCGCTCAGCTTTTCAACCATTGCCTTCTTCTCCTTCAGCTCTTTTGATAGCGTGAATACCTCATTTCTGGAACGCTCCAGTTATTTTGACAGTGCGTTGTTCCGCTTCTCCTGCTCAGCCTCAAGAATCGAGATATCCTTCTTTAAGCGAGACACTGTGCCCTCGAGTTAAGCCTTTGCCTTCAGTAACTGTTCATAATTTTGCTTTGAAACCCCATCAAATTTGTCTAAATTGTTGTTAGTCTCAGCACCAGCTGGTCGGTAATAGTGATTCTTTGTTTCCACCGACAGTTTCTTCGCTTTTGTTTTCTCCCATTCTGTTATTTTATTCTCCAATTTAGTGCTATCATATCGATCCAGATTCGTTGCGCGGTTTAAACTGCTCAATCTCTGGCTAGGGTCTTTATTGCGAGCTTGGGGGCGAGGAAATAACATTTCATCGTGGGGAAAGGCGGCCAATGCTTTTGATTTCCTTTCCCTATTCAATACTTACTGGTTTAGACCTTAATGAGGGTTAGATTTTGAGGGGGACCTTTAAATGCATTAAATGAGGGTGGACTGCTAAATCTGATTCGCTGCTATTACACTCTTAATATCCTTCTTATCTATTTTGAGGGGCGAGACTTGATAAGTTAGGTAACTATCTTTAAAGCTATAGACTCCGCTCTTGTCAAACAAGGGATTGGACGTCGTCCGTAGTACATCAGTACAAACAAGAGGCACTTTCACGTTCGGGGGAAGGTGAGGCAGCGGCTCGAAGTTATGAATCGGCCGATTTCCAAAAATAGATTTATGGCCTTACTATGTTTTCGAATAAGGCTAAAAGGACGCTTCAGTCGCAGGTTTCCTATAGAGTAGACCACCAACATTGGAGTTGTTTTGCCGAGATGTGCCAGATTTTGTGGCTGAAGGAGCCTAAAGTTATTACATGAATCGTCCACCGAGCGTGAAAGCTATTTTGGCATTTTTGTCAGGACACCCTTCGAGATAGGCTTCGTTTTTTCCGCAGCTTCGATTTTTTAAATGAGCAGCTATATCAATTGATGCTGATCCTGCCAAATGTTTCCCTGTCGAAGTCAAAATGTAAACTGATACCAAACCCTAATATCGTTTTCACAAATAATAATACACACATTATAATTTTTAATGTAAGCAATGCAAAAAACCAAAAAAATGAGGAAAACACACTATACTACACTATACTTTTTTGCAGTCGTATTATTGTGTTTACGTTTTGTACTGGAGATTCGCAATTAATGATATCGGCCAATGAAAGGTGCTTGTGTGATTAATCAGCTGAACCACTTCTGAAGATGCTGATTCAGGTTGGTTTCCTATTTTGAAGGACACGGTTAAGGAGCAGGGGAATTTGACCACGATGCTGACTTTGCTAATGCTCAGTTCAAATTGGTATCGGTGCAACATAACAGATTTGGATTTTTAGAAAGTTATCATTGTACTTGGAATAAAAAAACAACAAGATAGAATTAGCAGACTTAATGAGTAAAGTGACTAGAAAAGATCGTAAAGTGCCTTTGATAAGTAAATTTATTAAAACAATAAAATATATATAGTTTTGGATACAAATATATCAAATCATTTTTCCCAAATTTCGAAACCGAGGTGAAAAAGCAGGAGGTGATTTTTTTATGATCAAATCCATTATTTTATTCTATAAAAAAAACCAGATATCCAGATTATTGTAATTGTTAATAAAAGTTTGTATCCAATACAATACAAAAATGTGTATCCGTAAATAAACTAACTATCGATAAAATAATATTTTTATACATATCAACATACAAATATATTATTTATATATATAATGCGAAGCCTTTTCAGAACATTTAGCAAATCAGCCTACCAGTTCTCCTCCAAGAAACTTGGTATTGCCGATACAGCCAAAGTTATCCAAGATAAGATCCTCAACATCACCCAAGTTGTAAGAAAAAAATAAAATTCACATGTCAAAAACTGCCAACTATATAATATACTTTATTCACTATTACAGAATGATGTCAAAGAATTTGGTACTGTGATCAGTATTGGCGACGGTATTGCCAGAGTCGTAGGACTCAACAAGGTCCAGGCAGGAGAGATGGTCTAATTCAGATCGGGCATCCGAGGTATGGCTCTCAACTTGGAAACCGATAACGTCGGTGTGGTCATCTTCGGTAACGACAGGCTTATCCAAGAAGGAGATACTGTTACCAGAACCGGTGCAATTGTGGATGTTCCCATCGGAGAGGAAATGTTAGGGAGAGTCTTCGACGCCCTCGGGTAATAAACTCAAAAAGCATATTTTTAAAACATATGACTGTTTTTTTACTTTTAGAAATCCTATTGACGGTCACGGTCCAGTCAAGACAACTCAACGAAAAAGAGTTGAAATTAAGGCACCAGGAATTATCCCCAGAAAGTCTGTGACAGAGCCTATGCAGACTGGTCTCAAGGCTGTTGATGGGCTCGTGCCTATTGGAAGAGGTCAAAGAGAGCTAATCATCGGTGACAGACAGACAGGCAAGACAGCCATCGCCATCGACACCATCATTAACCAGAAGAAAAACTTTGAATCCGGAGAGACCACTAAACAACTGTATTGTGTGTACGTTGCTATCGGTCAAAAAAGATCCACCGTGGCGAACTTGGTCAAGACCCTTAAGGATAACGACGCCCTTAAATACACCATAGTTGTGGCTGCTACCGCATCCGAGGCCGCACCTCTCCAGTTTTTAGCACCATATTCGGGTTGTGCAATTGCTGAATTCTTCAGAGATAATGGTAAACACGCACTAATCATCTATGACGATCTGTCCAAACAGGCCGTTGCCTACAGACAAATGTCCTTGTTGCTGAGAAGGCCACCCGGACGTGAGGCTTATCCAGGGGATGTGTTTTACTTACACTCCCGTCTGTTGGAGAGAGCTGCCAAGATGAACCAGTCCTTCGGAGGAGGATCGATGACTGCTTTGCCTGTAATTGAGACTCAGGCTGGTGATGTGTCTGCATATATTCCCACTAACGTCATCTCAATTACTGATGGACAGATTTTCTTAGAGACTGAGCTCTTCTATAAGGGAATTCGACCCGCCATCAACGTCGGTCTGTCCGTCAGCAGAGTGGGCTCCGCAGCTCAGATCAAGGCCATGAAGACCGTGGCTGGTAAGCTGAAACTCGAGCTTGCCCAGTACAGAGAAGTAGCTGCCTTCGCGCAGTTCGGCTCTGACCTCGACGCTGCCACCCAACAGCTCCTAAACAGAGGCGCTCAACTCACTGAGCTCCTTAAGCAAAAACAATTCGTAATAAATTATTAGTGATCTTTATATTTTTCATAAAACGAATTTAGGTCCCAATGGCAGCAGAGGAACAAGTGTGCGTGATTTTCGCAGGTGTGAGAGGCTTCCTTGATAAGATGGTCACCTCCGAGATTAGCAAGTTCGAGAGCAAGTTTTTGACTCACATCAGAAGCACTTACCCCAAGATTCTCGAAAAGATCAGAGTGACTGGAAAGCTGGAGCCTAGTGATGAGGCCGAACTCAGCAGCATCCTCGACGCCTTCATCCCTGAATGTGGATGCACGATGAAAGCATGATCGACCAACTGAGATGTCAAAAAATTATATAGAGCCAATAGATAATACAATAAATAAAATAAAAAAAGCATTTTAACTTGATATTAGGAATTTTGAAGGAAAAAAAAATATCTTAGATGGCGATTTAACCTAGTTTGAAACTGATTATAATAGGAAATAGATGTTTGGGCAGATACGGTCATTGTTGTTTGCACTGGACCCCTCCTTCTCCCTATTGTTCGCCTTCTTCGTCCTCCCACTCTTCTTCCTTCTCGCCTGTCTCTTTGTTCTTGAGATCTGCTTCGTCGAAAGGATGCAGCAGCAACGGATGGGGCAGTCCAGCGTTAAGTGGATGTCCAAGCAGCTTCGACAATGCTACGTGAGTGGATTTATCAAGAGTTTCTGGAAAATCCACCTCGAATTGAATTATTAGATGACCCTTAGACATGGATTCCTTATAAAAAGGCATTCCCTTTCGCTTCACAATTCTCTTCTCCTCTATAATGTTAAAAAAAATGATCAATCATAATAAAATAATTTTAGTAAAATAGATGTTTGATTTACCATGAGAGAGACATTCTCCTGGGGCCGTTGCGACTCTTACAACACTATCATCGAGCAGGGTAACCTCAAAGTTAACGCCAGTCACTGCTTCGATAAGACTAATATGTTTCTTGTAATACAGATCAGCACCTTTCCTCACAAAATCTGGGTGTGTATCGATCAGAATTCGGAAATAAATATCACCTGCCAGAATTCCAGGCTACATTTAAAAAAAAAACACAAAACATGGTTTTAAATATTTTTTTAAAAATTGCATTACATATTCATCGGCTTCACCTGTCACAACGTAGTCGTGTTCATTGGGGACACCCGCTTCGATAGCGACTTCCATCACCTTCTTTTTGTTGACGACTCTTTTACCTAGACAACCTTTGCACAAGTCTGCTTCCGCAAACGATGTACCCAACCCAGAACAGTTATCGCATGGAGCTGCTGCACTTGTATACATGCCAGGACCAATCATCATCTTCTTTAACACCATTTTCTGACCTTTACAGGTGCCGCATGTGATTGGATTTACTCCTCCTTTGCCTTCGCATAACTCGCATATTCTCATTCTTTCGACCTCTATCTCATGCATTCCGCCCTCAAATGCTTTTCTCAGCGAAATATGCACCTCGATGAGTTTCGGCTTGTACTTCTTTGGGCCTGTGTCTTGCTTCCTATTTATAAAATCAAACAAACCCCGACCGTTAGGGTCCCCTCCTGCCTTGACTCCCTCCATGCCGTACTTATCGTACAAATCTCTCTTCTCGGGATTCGACAGAGTTTCGCAAGCATCTTTAATTATCCTGAACTTCTCTGGATCCCCTCCCTTGTCTGGATGTTCCTTCATCGCCTTCTTTCTAAAGGCTTTTTTGATTTATTATGTAGTTGCCGTTTTGGAAATCTCTAGTTGAAAGAATAATAATGATTTACATATATGTATTATTTAAGTATACCTAGGACAGCATAAAGAGCTTCAGTATCAGTATCTTTGGGATCTTCAGCTGCTGCCTGTTGTTGTTGCTGGCCCTGGCCGCTAAAGAAATCTTCAAATCCAAACATTTTATTTGTTTATGGAGATTGTTGTTGAAAATATATATATATCTGGTTATTTATAGTAAGAGATAAATTTTTTCGTATTGTATAAAATTATTAACTTTGTGCATACTTAGTAAAAAAAATTTTTTTCAGAAATAGTCTGATACTGAAAATGGTATTTTTTGAATCTATGTCATTTCTGACATTTATATGAATTGATTTTATATTTTTGAAAAATTCAGTCTTACATGATTAATCAATTCAAAATAATATAAACCTCGTAATTGCAATATATTAAATTAACTCCATATATCAATAATAATAATAGTCCTCTCTCGAAAAATATTAATCGACAATTTTTGGCATCAAATATGTTTTTGTTCAGACAACCTAAACTGATTCGCTCGTTCTGCAACGTCAATTTCATCGACAAATCCAACCAAATTCTAGAAAAACTCTCCTAATCACTCGACGCTTTGGAGCAGTCGGGGAAAAATATTGATTACAGTATAAAGGATGGCGTCCTCACTGTCAGCACTGCCGCAAACAGGATCGTCATCAACAGACAGGTATAGTATACACTCCCTTCATTCATTGTAGATTCCCAATCAACAAATTTGGTATAGTAGCTTACTTTCAGGCCCCCAACGGTTCAGCGAAGACCAAGAAGGACGGTGGCGAAACGGGAAAGGTTAAATGCTTGAGGATGCTTTGGAAAAAGACATCAAATGATCGAATAGTCTCTTTTTGAGTCATTAAACAGTCGGAACTGATTTTTAAACATATTACTTTATAATCTACACATTATTACTTGCTAAGTTAATTTTATGAATGTTGATCATAATTGTGTAATAAATTGTTTTTTCGAAACATTGTTGCTTTTTAGTGTGTGCCTAGATTATCTCAGTATCTTGTGAGAAAGATCGTACAAAAATAATATGGAAGTTCAATTAAATTTGGTTATTATACAGGCAAATGTATTGTAAAAAAATATATAGTTTGAAATAGAAGTAGGAATATATATATATATTGAAAAATGCCTGATAATTCTGTACATTTTTTAAAGGTGGTAGATCTTAGAGAAATAAATAGTAGCAAATAGATATACATATTAATAACAAAAACAATAAAAATCCACAGTAATATATATACGAGAGACTATTTCTTTAAAATGGGATGTTGCCTAAGCCATACCGAAGAAGATCAATTCGAGCCCAATATCGATATTCAAAAATAGAAATATGGAAACCTTGAATGTTCTCGTGAATTTATCGACCGAACAGCTGAAGCCAGCCGGTACAAAGATTAGGGGAATAATCATTTCCGCTAGGGGAATTATCGCTAAGCCGCTAAATTCTACGAAAAAGCAATTGTACCAACAGATTACTATTACACTTAATCCCCTCTCATTTCTCAGTTCATTTTGTTATTTACGATCAAACTATATTTTAGAGATATCTATTTAGCTTTGTCTCATAAACAAAAAACACATATATATTTATTTTAATTCTAATTTTTCTTTTATTTTTTTAAGTCCGCCAATCCCAAATAAGTGACTTACTATACTAATCTCTCCCTTACACATCGTCGATTGGGCAATTGGCCTGACTGTTTGAAGACTGCGGACCAAGCCATCCAACTCGAAAAATCTAACAGCAAAGCATTAATCTATAGAGGGTGCGCAATCGCAGAACTCTCCAAAAAGGACAGACTCACTCATTATAAAAAACTAGAAGAAGCATAAAATATCTTCAAGAGTCTCAAGGCGAAGTCGGTCTTAGAAAAGGATTGCGATGAGAATTTGTCGAAAATAGAAGAGTTACGGAAATGTTACAAATCTGAAGACCTTAAGAATTCAGATTCTGAATTCCAAAGTTATCTTGAAAAAAGAATATGTAAAGATACGAAATTGGAAGGGGGCATTGCTGCAATTTTTAAAACTACGGAGAATATTCAAAAATAAATAAATAATTATTTTGAGCTACAGACATCTTCGCGAGAGTGTCCAGAGTATCTTCAAGACCCAATCAGCTACGTACCAAACTTTTATTATAGTTTATCACACTGAATTTACTACTTGTATATGTATTATATTCTTTTGTCAACCGTGCAGGAATTATTCATCCATCCTTACATCTGCCCCTCCGGAATAAGCTACGAGCGAGGGTATCTGATCTAGCATTTCAAGAATAACGGGACACGCGACCCGATAACCAAGCAGGACATATTCGGCAAATAACCCTTCCACAATCGCTCCCTTTTATCCCTGGTGGAGAGTAACAAAAATATAGTCCGTTGGAGGACGGAAGAAAGGGTTACAAATGCTCGATTCATTAACTTCTGAAAAATCTGGGTTGCATTCTCTATGTGTTTTTTTAATATTAATAGCCTATTAATTCTAAAACTGCATCATTCCTCTTACTTCCGACTATCTCAAATATACGAATATAATAGTTTCGATGGCTGTACTATTGACGCCACAAAGTTGCCAAAAATACAAACAAAAAAGACAGATATTATTTTTTGGACAAAGATCTAAAACATTATTCGTATCAACTTACAATTATGAATATACTTGGAAACATCAATCTAAGGATGTAATCGGTTATTAGGATTTTGATAGAATTTTCTGTTAAATAAGAAGAAAAATTGAATTCAAGTATTATATCTTTTTTTTATCATCACTAGTAAGTAAGTAGATATATAAAAAAAGACTAAATTCTCTTTTTCAACGGGCGTTTTGTAAGACTTGGAAGAGGCGAAACAGTTCTGGCTTCTGGATTTTCCCGTCGAAGTTGATGTCGCTGAGTCTGACGAGGCAGTTGATATCTTGGTTCGTGATCTCCTTACGTATTCCTTTGCTGCGGTAGGCCTCGCTCAGAAGGTGCTTGAGCTCGTCTGGGTCGAGTGTGCCGTCTCCATTTTTATCGAACTTCTTAAACAAAGCGTTAACGATCTCAAGTGTTTCGTGATCTTGGTAGCTTGCCATAATAGCGAAAAAATATATTATTATGTATATTTTGTATAGTTTTTAATTTTTATTAGAAATAGTAAAAAAAAGATGAGGTTTTAAAAAACACTCCCATCATTTGATAATTTTTTTAGGTATTTTTTTTATTTTCATTACAGAGGATTACTATTTTTTTGTTTTACTTGATTGTTTAGATTATATTTTT
>JAHDVE020011135.1:0-45677 GCA_022606495.2 Halesus radiatus
GTGCTTGTTTATTATTTTTCCATTGAACCATCTTGGTGTTGTCATTTTGTCTACGTCTTTTTTTTGACGGACTGCACTTATACCTAAATAATATTATTACCTTACTTCTTAGTTTAATTACACGATAAAACATTTTTTAATGTTTAATCTCGCAAATTGTGGCTAAATATCATGCAGGGAAGCGTTAATCCATGCCTAGAGCGATTCGTATGAAAAGACAATCTCTTCTCTCAAAGCAAAAAAGCTATTTTTTACTTGCAGCCAGACTACGTACCTACTACCTACCTACATGGCTAATGTTTGTTTCGCTCTATCGCTGTAAATGTATCTTTAACAACATGTTTTCATCAATTTAATTAATTAATTAGTAGGTACTATAATTAATATTTAATGGCTCGTTCGTGATTGAAAATAATTATTCAACGCCGATGTAAAATAGAAGCATAAACACAAACGAACGGTGAAAATAAACAATTAATTATTGTTGCAAATAGAAATCGTCACTACATACGTATATATCAGAAAAAGGTTTGTACGGAGCAGGAAAACTATCTAACGGTGAGCTCTGGCATTATGAAATTTCTACAGTATTTTTATAATGAATTTATAGGTAAACATACCTAACTATTTTCGATTAGCAACTTAATTTTCATTAACTATGAACACCGAGGAAAATGGGTGTTGAAATACATTTTTTTTTTTTATTAAGACATCGTATTGTTTATTAACTGTTATTATGTGTAATTCGTAGAACTTTATTCATTTTTTTAAGTAAATCAAATTTATTAAAGTTATTATTAAGTTCTGTAAGTTTTATTTTATTATTCTGACAGCTGTTTCGGCGTTCAAAGCCATTTTCTAACTGTGTTTAGGTCCAGGGCCGGTTAGACTTTGAACTTTGGACTTTGGTTAGACTTTGAACTTTGGACTTTCGTTAGACTTTGAATTATGAACTTTGGTTAGACTTTGAACTTTGGTTAGACTTTCAACTTTGGACTTTGGACTTTGGTTAGACTTTGAACTTTCTTTGTAATAATCAAGAAGTGCTAGAAAATAAAAAAAATACAATTTTTAAAAACGTACCCTTAAAAACGGAGGGTTCGGCATCGCTGCCGACTGTCACAATGAACAACAATCGAATGAAACTTTTATTTACTAATAAATACAAAAACACTAAAAAATATTGCAAATAATATTTATATCGTAAAGGCACACAACGGTAAATATTTTTTAATTAATTAAATTAAATTTAAACTTAATTCGGTAAAGGATTAATAAAACGATGTTAATTTATTTGTGATAAAACAGCAAAAATTCTTTGATATATTGAGAAATTCAAAGCTAAGAATGATATTTTTTCAACTCTCTCGGCTCATAGATGGGAATAAGAAAGTTTGTATTTGTTTTGTTTAATTTATTTTATTTTAGTTATTTGTACATTTAAATTTACAAAATAACTAATTATAACTCTTATAATATTACATATATATAATGATAATTTAAAAACTAATGATTTTTTTCTTACAATAAAAAACACATAAATTTGTTGTAGACCACTTTAATTTTATTAAAACTCTACCGGTTTCGGAAGCACCCTTCCTTCATCAGGAGAATATTATAACTAACTTATGATA
The DNA here is from genome assembly GCA_022606495.2 of Halesus radiatus. Taxonomy (NCBI): domain Eukaryota; kingdom Metazoa; phylum Arthropoda; class Insecta; order Trichoptera; family Limnephilidae; genus Halesus; species Halesus radiatus. The sequence continues at coordinate 1,635 of JAHDVE020011135.1, forward strand.
TAGAATATTGACAAGACATAAAATTGGATAACTTAGAAGCACTCGAAATTAGAAAATCCCTGAATAAGAATGCTAGTATTTTAAATAACCAAATTAACTTATCTTTTAGTCCCATTCTTAATATTTTTCCAATAAATCGCTCTGTTCTTCCCGGAAATCCTACAATTACCCATATCCATTTGCTTACCCCCCACTCCAACACCTAAAATTTATATGTCTTGTCTATTTTCTATATCATAAGTTAGTTATAATATTCTCCTGACGAAGGAAGTATGCTTCCGAGACCGGTAGAGTTTTAATAAAATAAAAGTGGTCTACAACAAATTTATGTGTTTTTTATTGTAAAAAATGGCGAGCCACAAAGTTAATGCTTTTTACAAATATATGATTTTTTTCTTGTTTAACTTAATGTGTTTTTTACAATCTATTTTAAATTTATTAATTGCTTCACTTTTGATTGGGTCCGGCAGAGCATTATAGCATTTCATACCTTTATAAAATATACTATTTTGCGAATGGGCTTTGCTCTCTTTCGGTAGCCTAATATCCTTACACGTTCTTGTATTATGTCTGTGAATGCCATGTTGTAAATAATTTTTTTGGAGAAATATATTGGTAACAAGTTGTTTCTGATTTTATGTATAAAAATTAATACGTTCAATGTCAGCATTTGTTTTACTGTTAGCCAAATGTGAAAAATAACATACGTACCACATTACGTTTGTAATGTCGTTCGTTAATAGTACAGGTTAATATCTTGAAATTAGAGTTTTTAAATCTAGGTACCTACTGAGAAGAAGTTTGTCAGATTTTATCCAAATTCTGGCTGAGGCTGGGTAGTAAAGCTAGTAAACGGGCATAGAAAAAAATATGTTCATAATCATCAAAGGCGAGCTTTTCTCCGGCATTTAGTTTAACAAAGTTAGCAAGTCGCTCAATGGTAGTATTGGTTAGAATGGTTAGGTGTTGTGGAGGTGGATCCGTATCACCTGTAACCAGTAAAATAAGTACTTACCCGTGTTTATCGAGTATCGAAGGCAGCGAGCCTGTAAAAAAGGTGTAGGCACAGACATTTACATGAGCGGCGCTAATCGTATTTCTCATTTGCGGCAAAAAAAAACACCTATACAATTCACATACCCGTCTGATAATGACGTAAAACAGCGCCTGAAATAATTATCAACGTTTATCAATTTAGAAACGGTCTATTAGAATTAATAAATATTACGTAACCGGTATTTTGTATTGGAAGAGTAATTTAATTTCGATATGGTCGCTCGGTTCGATTAAATTCTGGATTAAATTAATATGATTTACAATATTGTATTTCTGTTGTTAGTTCACTCGTGTAAATCGAGTCTGTCACAAATTTTGAGTGTGTATCCTCATTCTCACAGGGAGTTTTTCAACGTGATGTAATTTACGCACTTCTGTTTTTTTCATGCAATAAGGCAGGCGTTAAGTTTGCGGATGTTATTGAATACAAAAAAAACTATGGGTTGAAGCTAACCTCTGACAATTAACTATCAACAAACTCTCACAACATTCCAATAGACCAATAGCTTTATCGTCTTAACTACGAGCCCTTGGCGGCTTTCTGATCAAAAAAGGTCACAATTTCAGTCAGTGATATCAACATATTGTATAAGCTGATATCAGAGTTTAAGTAGGTACTTAGCAGTGGCGTGAAGTCCATAAATACTGAAAAGCTTTGCCTGCTGTAAGAAAAATGATCCATAAGAAGAAATTATAGAATGATTTGAAATTGAACGATTTCTTGCATGATTTTGGCAAGGAACTCATTTATTCAGTTGTCCATAAAAATGTGTGGAAAATTAATAATAAAATACTTATTTACAATATTTGTAAATATTTAACAATAAATTAATACCCGAACTTTAAAAACTACAGTCTGGCAATAAAATGTTAACATTTAGGCAAGCGTGTCTTTGAAATTTTGCTCACACATTAAAAAATTTCACATTCCAATTTTACAGTTCGTTTTAAAGAAACAATTCAAAATAACTTAATGAACTTCATATTTTTGTTCTGTGAATTCGATTTTTTTTTAAATTTATCTAACAAAAAATCGCCTTTTCCGTTTAATTATCTAATTTGCAAAGGGTCAAAAAAAATTTTTTAACATTAAATTGTCTTAAATGTGATGTAGAATCATCTCTTTTCGGAAAGTACCATTAATTTTTGGAAACTGATTGGTGAAAATAAAAAACATGCACTTTGACCATTGTGCTTTTTAAAACTTACAATAATCTTCCTATGGGCCATTGGTGTTGTTATTTAAAACGTTTTAAACGATCACAGCGCCCTAATTTTGTCTACTATAAAATGCCAGACTGTACACATGATGTGTCATAGGGCAATGCACGCTATACGCCACTGGTACGTAGGTACTTACTTATTTTGAAAATAATTTATTTGATGATTAAACCTTACAAATTTATGGAATGCAGTAGCAAGTAAGCCTCGTTTAATCTAAGTAAAATATTCAATAGTTGTTATGTATCTGTCATGTTGGTAGTTGTGAGAACGAAAATACGATGTTTAGGTTGGTAGCATTGTGGCGCGCTGGTCGGCTGGGCTGTCTATCGTATAACTTGAACTTGTCTGAAGTCTGAAAATAAACGTCTTATAAAGAAATCGTCTATAATTCACTTACCCGAGTGTAGACATATTAGTAGTAAGGAAAAAAGTAAAGGTGCCTACCTAATTTTAACCAAAGATCTAAGATAAGATCGAGTTGTTTGGCGGTCCATCCTCTCTGCCTACCCCCGCGGAGAAATGGCTTGATGGTTATTTAGTTAGTTAGTCGAAGATATTTTTATTTTTGTCATGTTTTGTTCAACTTGTTACACTTAAAATTGCAGGCGGCCGAAGGAGGAACTAACAAACGAACGAACAATTTTTTACACCATAAATTTAACATCTAGGTACTTTGCATTAGTAACACTATCAAAGTTAAGTATGTCGATCTGTATTACTACTTTTTATTTATTTTTTTATTAGTTTCATTTCTTTCATCAGTTTAGACAGTATATTTTTTTATTCATCTCTTCTATAGAAGCAGAGGTTTTCGTAAAAGAGAAGTGAGCATCATGATGATTAGTATATTTTCAATATATTACTAACTCACTGATGTCCTCGGAATTATTTTTTTTTAAAAATAAATCTATGATGTTGTGGATACAATTGGGTGCCATAATTGATTTGACAGCGAAAGTAATGCCTTGTGACCACTATTACTATCTCTAAATAAAGAAACATTAAAATTATTTCATTCCAAACATTTATTTTATCAAAATATATCTAAATAATAAAGTTCTTAAGTAGGTACCTACGAGTACTCGTGTTTTCCATTTTGAAAATATTCTACCCAAAAAAACCTTCTTCTTTTCGAAAATCAAAGACAGACAGACAAACATTAATTTTTATATATGGAGATTGGGTGGAAATGTGAACTTAAAAAAATATACACATATGGAAATTTAGAAGATAACTTTATACACATATGGAAATTTAGAAGATAACTTTATACACATATGGAAATTTAGCAGATAACTTTATGCACATATGGAAATTTAGAAGATAACTTTATACACATATGGAAATTTAGAAGATAACTTTATACACATATGGAAATTTAGAAGATGACTTTAACATTTTGTTATTTTTACAATGAATAGCTCTTTAATTGCTTTTACCAGGCAATTATCGTTTTACATTGTGTTGAAGTATTTTTTATTTGTGTATTTTGATATTGTGTACATTGAGGTGTTACATTTCTGTAATGGGAATATATGTTTTTAACGTGAACGACTTTCAGTTAATAAACTATGATTTTGTTTATCTTTTATTATTTGTATTTTTATGTTTTTTTTTTACTACTACATTAAATTTTAACACATTCTTTAAATTCTTTAAAAACTAGGTTTGTCGGTTAATGGATTGGTTTTTAAAAAAATATATTGTTTTTGAAATACAATATAATATTTAACTGCTGCAACTTTAGTACGTACTAGGTACCACACCGCATTTCTTTAAAATCGTCAGGTGTTTGATATTATTCAGATTTTCGATTGAAAACATTCTACTCGTGGTGGGGAAATCATCGCCAGTGTGAAAAATAACTAGCAGAGGGGCACGAAGTAGAATCATCAAATTATATAAGGTCAATTAAAGAAATCTCACCGCTCAACCAAAATGCACTTGGAGTAACATGAACGTGTCAAATTTCGTGGCAAGATGTTATTTTTTCATATCATTCCTATTAAATTATATCGAAACTCTGATGGCCTCCAGGCAGGGGTGTTCAAGATTTTAAAAAAATGTTCCTACATGTGTTTTGATTAAGGTGAAAAACCGTATTCGCAATTATATACTACGATGATATTCACGATGCTTTCACGCTTAAAAAACTGAGTTCCTTGAATAAGGAACACAACTGAAAAATATTATGTTATTAAAATTATTTTTATGTAGATCAACAAACGCCGATTCTGAATACCCAAGTTTTATTATATATAATAAAAGTTAATAAAACACCAACTCATCAAAACGCCTTGTTTGGTTGGTATCATTGGATTGACGTCACGTGTCCGTTCTCGAGTAAAATCTTTCTGTCTAAATTCATTCCCTGTGACCTTGTTACGCTTGTGTGACTTCGCTTTAGACAGATTACCATCTCTAATGCACAGACGCAATGTGGGTATGCTGTGTCTGTTGTACGGATATTTCAATGGTGCCTGCTAGAAGGAGTTAGCAGCGATGATCCAATCCACGCCGGTGCACGTGCGTCAAATTCGACGGACACGAGCGGAACACCCGTTCACAGTTGATGTTGGCTTCATGAGATCGGGTCGTTTCGTCCACTCGTTTTTGTGTAAATCGGCTCGTAGGTATGTGGAATGAGTTACCGACATCTATCTTTCCTCTTACATATAATCCAGGCCTATTCAAGGCTCGTATTAAAAAAAACCCACCTACAGCCCCCTCCTTAACCCGCCTTGCAACTTTGCTCAATCGGGTAGCAATATAGTTCCCCTATATGTGCTCTGTACACACATGGGGCGTTCTTATGAGGTGCCAGAAAAATAATTTTAAAAGTAATTTATTTGGAAGGTTTTCAGAATGAAACAAGCCCCGGCAAGATCTACGGGGGACAAGTTCATTAAAATCTAACATAGCCTTGGTCGTCCATCCGTTGAAAGCTTCTGATTCAAGTTGTAATGAAATGTACGAGCATTTCCACTCAGGCGGTAGGTAGGTAGGAAGGTAGGTATCCCACCACCACCACCGCAGAGCACTAATAACCCCGGCGAGGCGCTGGCCCCGACCGACAACAAATTATAAATTAGATAAAAAAGGCGAGCACACAAAAGAAGGAGGCTGAAAAAAAAGCAACGAATATGACGACGACCAAAAAAGATGGACGGCTAATAATATTATAAACGTACCATAGAGATGGGCCGCCGCGGACGCGGGAGAGTGGCGCATAGACTACAGAGTTGAGTGGCAATATAGTGGAAGGTAGGTACTGGAGGAGAGAGGAACGGGCTCCGTGCAGGTCCGCAATGACGTATGGCTCACATCTCACATGCTCGGTGCCCGCTACACGATTGCCGAGCAGGGGCGTACTTATTATAAAATAAATTAAATTTATTAACAAGTATTTCAACAATGAATAACATGCAAACAATGTAATAGAAAAAAAACACACAGAACAAAAAATAATCATTAGGTTTCACTGGGACTTGAGCCTGGATCTACAGCTTGCTGAGGGAACCGTGTTTCCACCTCACCCGACATTTTAAATATTACTTAGTTTTTTTCCGAATATTCACCACACCTAGGCCAGCGCATTCAACTGCAGCGAGAAAGATTAATAGTTTAAAACCAGTAAAATATTGCATTTCTACTAGTCACTGACGTCAGAATTAATAATAGCAAACAAAATTTTGGCACTAGCCTAGTTCACGTTTGTTTCTCGTGATTTTACCTGGGATAAGCAAATTATAAACCATTTATAAAATAATCGAACTAAATACGCCAACGAAATATTCGGTTTTGTAGATAAGTTGAACTTTTATACTTATTTGCTGCTTTACTTAAATTGGCGGCACGCTTTGATCGCTCCACACCCTCCTTATATTGATTTATTCCCCTTGCATGTCATTGGCATCTCGATGCATTATTTACTCTGCGCTTTTAGTAAACAAAAAATGAATGGCAGTTCCTACCTATTCTCGAAGAATGTGTTGAATATCGGGAAATATCGCTATCTGTGGAAAATAAAGCTTAAATAATTACCCCGAGCTGTATTGTGACTCACAAGGAATATTGATATATTTACGGCCGTTCTTCCCAACCTTACTGAGCAACTGCTGAGCCGAAATTTTGCCTCAGCACTGTTCAAATGCACAAATTCGCCTTTCCCAACGAAATTCTCAGTCAAACTTACGATCATCTCAAGTTATCGATTTCTGTGGATTAAAGTTCTCCTCAGTAAAAGACTAGTTATAAAAAGTGTCAACAGAGTGTTAAATGACGGTGTAAACGTCAAATGTCATAGATATCTATGGTCAAACGTCATTCGTTTCGCGAACTATTTTTTGTATCTATTGTGTATTGACAATTTTGAATATGGAGAGCGAAAATGAAGATATTTTTAATGTAATACCAATAGCGGGTATGGACAGCGAATATGAAGACAGCGACGATGAAGATATTATTTACAATTATTAATTGAAAATTGAAAGACACGCACGAAAGACAAACCTCAAAAACGTCTACTTCTTTTTTCGCGGCAAAAGTCAAGCTAACACTTTATTTTTAACATATACGTTTTTAAATATAAAATGTTGGTGTTTGTATTATTTAAGACAAATAATATGTATTCATAATAAATAGAAAATTAGATCGTCTATGTTAATTTAACATTGAAAGTTTTTACTTTGATGTCATTTTATTGACTATGAGCGTGTGGGGGTAAAATTATATTTTCCATAGAAATGGGAGAGTTCTTCATAGACAATTTAGGAAGTTCAAAGATAAAAAATGTTTGGAGACAGTCAAATAAAGCGAATACTTAACAAAACACTTGGCTGATCGGTGGCTCAGATTGATCATTCGAAAAGTTGGGGAGAACGGCTGTTAGGCTGCTCTCTGACGGTTTGGTGAGGAACGAACTTTTCACTCGCTACTGGAGACACTGCGCAGTAAAGTCATGTTTGCTAAAGTAAGGCAACGGTGTGCAACGCAATCCATTGTGTGACTTTTCTGCGCAGTGTCTCCAGTAGCGAGTGAAATGTTCGTTCCTTACCGGACCGTCAGAGAGCAGCCTTGTGCAAAAGAGTGCTTATAAAAAATCACCATAAAAAGTGACTTTTCACTTTTCACTCAACGAGATATGTAAAATCGAACAGTGTACATACTTGCAAATGTCTTTAAATTTGAAATTAATGTAATGAAAACGTAATAAGGATATCTATTAATTTCCACCTGATTGGAGAGTCATCTCTCGGACGTGTCCTGTGCCCGGTCCCCGGTCCCCGTCACTTTTAATGGGTTAATTGCAAGAAGTAAATAAGAATAAATGGGGTAATATCCGGAGTACCTCCCTGGCGGCATCGGTGTCTGAACATAATAGCGTCTGCTGGTAATTACCTATCATTAGGGCACCTCTGCGCGGCGGTGGGGCGTGCCGGGGGGTGGCGGAGCGGACTGCAGCCGGGGGGAGCGGTGAAGCGGGCATGGGCTCCGAGGCGAAGGGGCACGCCGATGGGCGGTCGGGGAAAAAGGAATCAACTGTTTTAACATAAATTTGATGACCACTCTTGGATGTTGTTTCAGATTTATCAAAATGAATACTGTTCGTAATCCATCATATTCATTTAATTTTATGACGAATTTATAAAATTATTAAATGACGGTATGTTATTCACGACTTATTTGAGAATAAGTGGTAATATTATACACAATATTACAAATAATTTATAAGTTACACGGATACAAAAAAAATACCATATTTTTATTGATGCTTGATTTTCACGTGTTACATGGACATAAAAAAATAACATAAAACCTAAAAACTATTTTATTTACAGATCTACATATTCATTCAACTTAAATTAATACCACATTAACACTTTTAACTCAACGTCACGTGGTATTCAATTAAAATCCATTACACGATCGCTCTCAAACTAAATAACTTAAACCGCCTTTCCATCTAGTCTAATCTTTTTTACCTTTATCCCACTCCTATGTTCAATGTGGATTTTCTGTTAATTTTAACAAAAATAAATAAAAATTCTAAAGAAGTAAATTAATTACTGATAGACCTGTCCAAAATAAAGTATTAGGTAGTTAAGACGTAGTTTTTGTAGGAGGCGTGCTATTACATATGTTAACAAAAAATAATTTTTCTCTCTTTTCTAGTTAACTTAACTTTAAAACAAATAAAGTCACCGAATTAAAGGCTTTAAGTACTTTCTGGGTCACTCCAATCTGCCCCAAACTGCTAGCCCTACCCAGTGGCAGATGCAACTGGGTAGGGCTGGTAGGGTACTAGGTACCTACCTTTTATGTAGAAAATCCTTTTTCCGCATGACATTCTCGTTTCAGTAATAGTGCCAATCTCCTTACCCACATGTGATCAGAAATTTACTGAAAATTATTCATCTTTTATCTTGCACTGATTTTTTATCTCGATTATACTCGTTAAAAAATCTGGTAAGCTTAATGTCATATTTTTCACCGAACGATCGAACCTCACCCAGATCTGGAATAAATGGGATTAAACTCTACTTTTTACTATAAGGTACCTACCGGTAGAGATGGTGGGGTCATTATTGATGTTAGTAGGTATCAACGACCCAATTACCAATCTGCAACGTACCGGAATTTCATAAATATAGTTTGTCAAATGTAAATTACATTATTGAGATGAAAAAATGATGCTTCGATTCGCCACGCAGATCCTCCCCACTCAGGCACCCATGGCAAAGTTACTGAATTGCGAAAAAGATTTTCTTTAAAACGCGCGTACAAAAAGAAAACATTACGAAATACTATTGTGTATCTCGCCCTTGCATAATAAGGGAGCCGGTTTTTATTATTTTTTTCTTTAGGTTTTAGGAGCAGAGCCGGATGAAGTAGTTAGGCGCCCGGAACACACTTTAAAAAAAATATATAAAATAATGTATTTCTGTTCTTATCCACTGGGCAACACCAGCGGGTGGGGTTATATTATCGCCGCGTAGCAAAAACTCAGTTTCTTTCTACGAACTTTGAACAATAAAGCTTCAATGTAGGTACGACCGGAGACCATATACACGCCATTGTATCAGGTCTAATAAAGTTAGCAGCAATTGCCCCTGAAAAGATTAATTTTAAGGATTTTACTCTATTAATAAACTGGACATCATTCGAAGAAAGTCTCTAATTGCAACTTTCCTACAAGTACAACCCACTTGTTCAGGAAGCCTGAACCATGTAGCAACGGGATCACCAGTCCATTTAAAAAAAAAATCATAAATACCTTTTTTTTAAAACCAGTTTCATAGTTAAAGCCCCCCAAAACGCTGCAAATCGGTCGGTTTAGAGGTTAGAATGTCCAAAAATGGATGAGCTTTATCGTACATAATGTTATATTCTATTCATAGTAAAACATAAGTAATATAATTACGTGCCTTTTTAAAAACTATAACTCGTAGAATAATAATAATATTTAACATTAAAATTTTCATAATATCCGCATTAACAATTGGTTTGCCATGAATATTTTACAGGTTATTTTAAACCACTAATTTATTTTTAAATTAACACAAATAGGTGTCGCTTATCTCAAGCTTCATCAGGGTAAAACTTAAAACTAAACAAAAAACATAGAGTGAGCATATATATAGTTGGAATATACAAAAGGAAGGAGACAAAATATAAAACGAAGCAAAAGGAATAATGAGACAGAGGTATGCTTACGTGTAACAGAATAGAAAGAGAGAGAACGTCAAAATTTTAGTGGTTTTCTTTATTTCTAATGCTTTCAAATTATCTAATCTAATTCCAAAACTATTTTTGTGTAAAATATTAGTGACGGTGCTATAATTGTAATAGGTGTAATCTTTTTCAATTAGATTTTTTAAATTTATTTTATTAAGAGTTTTTTTTTTAAATATTGAACAACAATTATAGAGCTTAAAGTCACCCAAATTCAGTTAAAATTTCCAAAAACTAACAAAAAATACGTATTTAAAATATTTATAAAAAACGGCAAATAAAAATTTCCATGCAAATCCAAAGCCTGAATACGCTCGGACGAGCCCCGGGACGTCAGATGTTGAGAATACAAAAACGATTCATAAATTCTACTTAATTACACACATATATTCAGAATCGGTGTTTGCTGATCTATATAATTGATGTTAAAAGAATTCAGGACAGGAGGACTAATGCACATCCAAAACTACTCGAGCACTTTGCGGAAAAAAATGCAAGAGATAATTTAATTGCAAAAAAAAGAAATATTGATTATGCCAAATTAAATGACATCTTTGCAGAAACCATATACATTGGTGAAGAAATCAACCCGTACCACAAGGAATTATTATGGAAAACGAAACAAAATGCTAAAAAAAAAATTAAGTATTCGTCTGGTATAAAGACGGGAAAGTTATGGCAAGGCGTATTCCAAATGAAAAAATATTAAGATAAGACAAGTTGATGATATTAGAAAAATTGTGTAATTTAAAAATATTCACGTGTATATGATATTTACTGTTACTACGAACATGGATAATAGTATAATAACAACAAACTTCCCAACTTTGCATACATAAGAAATAATTTTAACATAATATATCAAAATATTAGAAGTATTAATAAAAATTTTGATGAGCTGCAAATATTAATAAACAGTTTAAATTTAAATTGGGATATAATTATACTTACTGAATGTTGGTTGACTGATAAATACTATCCCCTGCAAATTGGTAATTACTCTACACTAATGAATAATACAAAAAATGATGGTGTAATCGCATATATTAATGAAGACATAGAAGCTGATGTCATAGAGATCCATATTAATAATGCAAACTGTCTAAGGATATCAATTGGTAATGATACGACAATACTCGCAATGTATAGATCCCCTTCTACAAATAATTTGGAGCCATTTATTAATTCCTTGTCTGTTGAGCTTAACTTACTCAAAAACATCAAAGATGTTTTTATTATCGGTGATATAAATATTGATATCCTGGAAAATGGCCACCCAAAAAAATATGATTATTTGCAGACACGTAAGCAATTACCATGGATTCAAAAGTCTTATTGATGAACCTGCGCGTATATTTAATGAAAGCAAAACTTGCATTGATCATGCTTTTAGTAAAACTAATAAAAAAAACTCAAGCCATAATTTATACAACCACACTGACCGACCATTACACAATAATTCTATCTATCACAAAAAACAATTCACCTGTACACCAAAACAAGAAATCTGTCTAAACTTAAAGTTAAAATGTAGAAGTCGCTGAAACCCCTTTGTGCAAAACAGCACAGCAGCACAGGATCTCCTAGTGATGAGGACTATGAAAAAAATTCGGTAATATACAATATAATATAATAATATATACAATATAATAATGATATAATATTATAATTCATTATAATATAATATAGTAATAACATATATAATATCAAAATTATATAGAAACTAATAAAAAAAGTTTTTTTTAAGCCATAATATTTTTCACTCGAGTTCCTTATTAGTTTGATTACATCACATCGGTTTCCCAGTTTTGCCCGGCTCTGTGGAGGAGTGGGAGACAGCTCCGTCATCTTCCTGTGCCATGCACCACGTGCGTGCTATGCCTTTTCCTATATTCCGAACATAATACCCGAATTAGCATGACAGTACGCGACCGGAGGTGTTAAACACTCCAATATGAAATATTCTCGCGCCATTGTCGCACGCCATTTAAATATGAATGCCAAGAACAATAGCTTTGGCAGAGACTTGTCGGGAACACAAAAGGAAGCGGCTTAATGAAAGCCGAAAAAAGGTTATTGTATCTTTATATTATTTATAAAGTTTACGACACGAAGACTCCGCTCGTAAACGTGCGTTGGCAATCGGCCGCACAATGAATTTATTGCTATAAAGTCCACCGGCGCATTTGCGCGAAATATAATTCCTACGTGACTTATGACAATTTGATTATGGTGGACGGAATGTTTTCACATAGTTGAAGTAATGCCATTGTCTTCTGTTACCTGCTACAGGCAGAACTCACGACGTTTGTGCTCGAATTTGGCTTTGAACGCAATAAAGGCCATTAATTACTTTAGTATACCTACTCGGTACATACCTATCCCACACTAATTAGATATCTATGTGTTATTTTTGCAATAAATCAAGGGGGGGGGGGGTTATCTCAACAATAATCACATTAGCGAATGGAAACAAGTAAATTGTGATTAGAATAATCGAAAATATCGGTTTCCTAAGTATTAAATAACTTTTTTTTATATTTCATTGACGCATAATTCGTTTAAAAGATATATGAATACTTCAATTTTAATTTTAATTGAAACAATTTTGGAACATTAACTTTCAAAATTCAAAGTTCAGTTTAAAAAAATTGATTTAAAAATTAATATATTTAAAGTTTTTTTTTCTATTACAGATCTATACTATTATTTCATAAAAACATACTGTAAAAACTCGCTTAATTTGTAAAAGGAATATAGATATAAATGTATGTATTGAGTAAATATATACATATCGTCGCAGGAAAGCAATATAGCTGTAGCAGCCAAAGCCATGTACAAAAACGCAGGATTTTGATTCTTACATATCAATTTAAAAACGTAATATTGACAAAACGAATTTTTTTTTTCCAACGTCGTACAGGTCTTATTTTTTATTGCAGAGTCACGGGACCCAGATAGATCGACGTAGAAAAAAAACCTTGTGGAATGGTGTATTATACACAGCGTTTTTTGGGTAGTGATGGTTACAGCAATATTGCTTTCCTACTACGATAAACAAATATTTCAAAATATTAATTCCATAAAAACTTATTTTTACTGCCACTATCCAATACCAAGTATTATACCCAAGCACTGGCCTTTCTTATATGGGATTTTTTGTTATACATACATGAATTTATGTATATTTAAAAAAAAAAAAAAAATTATAAACAATAATTATTAGCCTGAAACACTCATCCAAATTGAAAAAACGCTGAGCAAGATAAATGTCGCCGGCAGGACTCGACTTTACACCGGGCCAGAATATTGAAGGGTGCAGAGTTCGAAGTTGCTCAAATTTCAATTTGAATGTTTAATATTGTTTATAAAAATAATTGTTACCCTTTGCGCTATGCACAAAAATCTTGTCTTAAAAACTTTAGTTTATCAATTAATAAAAAAAAAGTTGTTAACTACTTACATTGATTTAGTTTATTATTTTCTTTCTCTCTACATTATGTATTTTTTCAGAACTAATTATAAAAAAAAAACTCATTCATAACCTTTGTATATTTATATAATAAATGCATGTAACAAAAATGTATTAATAAAAAAAATTATAATAAATCGAGTTGATTAATGATTTGTTTTATTCCTCACAATAATCCATTATTTCTAAATAGACCTCATGACAACGTCCCTCGTCGTAGCGCCTTTTAGGTGATATTTCGCAAAAACGGCGCAATGTAAATTATCAAATTATTATTATTTTTAATTAATTTTCAATTTTCATTTTATTTGGAAAAACAAGAGTTTATATAATATATGTAAAAAATGAACTAATAATAGGTTTTCACGTAAGTATTTAGATTATTCAAATAAAAAAGAAAAGTTACAAGGTTAGCTGTGAGGTTAGGATGATGTGAGGGAGAGGAAGGGAAAGGATCTAGTCTGTATAGAGTAATATGTATGTTGTGAATGTTATTTATTGATTTTAGGTTTGAAATTATCAGGGGCTGAGTTGAATAAGTCGAATTCACCGTATGAAGTGTTAAAAATGTGTGAAGCGCGGTGAATATGATTATAAAAGGGTACCTTTATAAAGGGATAAGAGCATTTCGTACTATTTCGCCGATATAAGAGTCTAAAAACAGGGGTTCCCATTTTTAAATTTCGAGAAAAAAAATTGCATGATTATCCTAGTAATTGGCACACAAATCACGAGCCGGACTAGCAAATAAAGAAGTTTAATTAAAGTGCCCAGCATGCATTGAGATATTAAATTTGAAGACGAAATGAAGTTATTGACATTTCCGAAACGCCGGGAGCCATCTTCAGATAGCAGAAGTAGAAAGTCTGGGACTGGACAGGGCTTCAATCTGCACAACGCTTTAATCATAATATAACAGTTTTATATAGCGCAGTTTTGTGAAGGTTCACCTTTGATATGTATTGTACGAGATGGGGTTTCATTGAATAAAGAATGCACAGAATAGTCGGATTTGTACGCTCACTAGACTGTGGCGTCATAACTTGAAAAAGTCTGCAGTGAATATTATGTCTACGAATACACATTTAATGTAATTTTTTAAATACATTGCTTTGCTGAAAAAATAAATATATATTGACTTTTCTACGGAAGCGCAAAAATTTTCTTTTAAAGTTCTTAAAATATTTTGGAATTTAACGTCAAAAGGGAGAGTACCTAAAGTATCTATTTATAGCAATTTGCAAATGCAAACCACCATATTTAACAGTGTTTTGTGACCAGATCTGAATGGCCATGTACTTCTCAACCTTCTCCTTCCCCTTATCGCTTCATTAAACTTCACGACATTCCCAAATTGGGGATGGAATAGTTCCGCTGATTTCGGGCAGTTGGGATTCTTGCGCAGTAATCACATAAAACCACAGAGCAAATAATGCTTAGAGATGGCCTAACACGCAAGGGCAAGAAACCAAAGTAAGGGGGAAGAGACAATTTAAGTAAAACAGCAAAGGCTTGTTTACAAAAATCGAGTATATATTTATTTATTTATCAGTACATCTATGCCAAAAAATATTTATTTTATTTTATTGTGCCTGCCTCACTAGGGATATACTCGTACTGTGTTGGCTGTTGAGACAGGCTGGTTTATAAATCTACATCTACACCGATATCATACTTCAAGTTCAAGACGTGTTAATATTATCCTCCATTTTTAAAATCCTATATTATTGGCTGCTATCGTTATGATGATGTAAAAATAAGTCAATAGATGTCTCATATAAATAAAAATCGGGTAGGTATATCCGAGACCCTATTCCGATTGCAATTGAGTTCGGGTAGAAACTTTGCAATCATCATAAGGATAGCAGCCAATAATATGAGATTTTAAAAATGGAGGATAAAATTAACACGTCTTGAACTTGAAGTATGATATCGGTGTAAATGGCGTAAATTGAACTGGTCTCATTAGCTAAGTTGGTTAAGCGGTTACCCCGGATAGGTAGAGGTCCTGGGTTCGAGTCCCAGATACGACTGAAGTTTTTATTTTCTGTTGTTTTTTCGGATTCATGGTTCATTTGGGATGCGTTATTACTATCTTCTTCAATGATTAAATAATAAAAGTTATTGGAAATATAAAATGCACTTGGAAGTGCATAAGGTTAGGCTTGGATGCGTTCAGTGAGTTTATTTTGTCCCTTTTTATAAATGTTTTATAATTTGCTTATCGCTTTCAAAATCACGCGAAACAAACGTGGACGGAAGTGAACTAGGGTGGTGCCAAAATGGGTGTCACGCGACCTTTGCCTCCAGCTATCAATCAGTGCACAAAGATATTTAAAAAACGTTAGATTTTTTTGCGTGTGGGTTAGCAGTTGGAAGCATAGAAAAATAGGGTAAAAATAGTTCACAGTAACAATAATAATTTACTCGTATATTCTTTAAGTTATTGCGTATAAAAAGAGTTTCGTTCAAGAGGTCTCACCGACATCTGTCATCTAGTATAATCCAAGCCAATGGAAATACAGGAAACTTTTCCACTAATGAACACGTATTTCTCGTGTGTGATGCCCCGGGGCACTGGGGGCAGTGGGGCCGTAAGAACATTTCCAGGAAGAGTTGGTGCGATATAAAGAGCGGTCCATTTGCTACGCGGCCGCGCAGATTCGACCCGCTGTAATGGCGTCTGGACCAGTCTCTGCCCCTGTCCCTGCGTGATGTTTCATATTATATTTGTTTCTTTTGTTCCTTCCATTATCTCTACATCACAGATACCTCCATATGTAGGAACAATCCTAAAAAATGTTTAAATGTACCTTTTAGAACCAATAATAATATAGGAACAAGCCTAAAAAAACTCAAAAGTAAAAATCCTAAACTTAATAATAGTGTATTTTCATATGAAGCGGTAACTTGGTGATGTGACATTATAATTTAAAAAATAAAACAATAACTTTGTTTACATCACTTTTATTTATACTTTAGCCAACCGAGTTTCGCTACTACCGTAGCTTCGTCAGGGCAGTATAATACTACCATAATCTATGAACTAATTAGTAACTAAACTATGAATTACTTCATAGTTTAGTATTATACTGCCCTGACGAAGCTACGGTAGTAGCGAAACCCGGTTGGCTGAAGTATAAATAAAAGTGATGTAAACAAAGTTATGTTTTATTTTTTAAATTAATAATAGTGGCATATACGAATTAAAACATGACCACGCCGACTGCAACGCTACCTATATAGGGCAGACGGGAAGGGCTTTCTCAACTAGATTCAAAGAACATATAAGATGTTATAAAAATAATATCACTTTTTCAAAATTCGCAGAACATCTGTTAGTAAATAATCACGTCCCGCTTGACAACAACAAACCTAAATCCTTACATATAGAAATAAAGGGCCTTAGATTAAATTTGTTTGAACGATTAGAAATTAATAAACGAACGAATGATCCTAATATAACATTAATTAATAAAGTAAGGAACATTATTTATTCACCACTTCTCAGTATCTTCACATTAACAAAACAATACAACACATTTAAATAAATCAATTAAGAAAACATTATCATTTAAAAACGGGGAAACAAATTAAAAATGTAAAAACCTCACAGAATAGAGAATTTCAATTATTTTCTAACTTTTACCGATAATAAATCATTATTTTTAAAAACCCGTCCAAATTAGAATTGAGTGGGAGAAAATAAAATCATATAAATAAGTCGTCACAATGTGGATTAACCGCAATTTGAAAATGGCCTTGAACGCCGAAACAACTGTCGCAATAATAAAAAAACTAAAAATACTTGCAGAACTTAAAAATAAACATTATTAAATTTGATTTACATAAAATTAAAAAAATGAATAAACGTAGTTCTACGAATTAAACACAAAAATAATTAATAATATATACAATTTCATATTTAATTGTAAATATTTATTATTTAGATACCACAAAATGTCATTACAATGGCAAAACTAAGCTAGCCACTTCGTCTTTGAAATGTGTTCTTCATATGTAAATGTTTTAACAGTTTCGAGTTTGACATTATTTTTTTTACTTTTTTTTAAATGTATGATTTTACGTACCTTGATTTTCTTACGAGCCATCATTGCGTTGCAATTTAAAGCCCTTTAAACGATCGCAGCGCCCTCTATTTTTGTGTACTTTTAAATGTCAGACTGTATATAGATATCGTACAATAGATTATTGTGATGGGACTCTTGGAGTTTTCTTGGATGTCCGAATAAAAACACAAACCGCGTTATTATTTTTATATCGGGTAGATATGCTGTTCGTTTTTATAGTTCATGCACGGTACCGACGATTAGCAGTCGTCAACAATTTGTTTTTTTAATGCCAAGCAAGTGCCCGCCGAAATCTTTTATCCTGATAATTTTCCAATAACATACAATCAGGAAAGTACATTTTTGAACAATTCGTATGGAAGGGTACAATCTGTTTGTTTCGGTCAAAGTAACAAGTGCTCACTTTGAGTTGAATTTTCACAGCAGCAGTTTTCCGAAATTCTGGAAACTGTATTTCTTTGAAGAATTCCGTTCGATTACGATTCGATGACGAAACCACTGATAACCCCCCTTCATATCGACATATTTTACTTTACAGTAGATGTTGTGGATACTACAAAACCGTGCGTTTGAAAAATAGGCCGATGATTCCTCCTTTGGCCGCAGAATTTTTTTTCCAGATAAAAAAATCATTTTCACTTACATAACTAGAATGATTACCCAAATAATTTCATCTGAATTATTTTGTTCATTTAATTTTAGGTGGAACAATTTCTGTTTAAACAAACTTGTATTTTTTTTCGCTCTGGAAAGCCAATTATATAAATCGCCCCCCTCGTAGCTAATGGATTGCTCGCCATATCGTGTAATTATGGTGTTTAAATGTAGGTATGTTATCACACTGCGTGTGTACATGTTATGTTTTAATGAATTCTGTCTTTGTATGGACGAGTTAATTTTTTTTATGTATTAAGAGACACACATTATACTCGTATAGTTTTCTTATTGTTAACAGTTTTGTTTCCTCGATATTTTTTGTGGAAGTTCTAGAATTAGTGTTAAATAGCATATTGATTACCTTGTTTTGTATAACTTGTAATTCTTTTTTTTATATATCATATGTATTTCCCCGGATTTTAATTTAAAAAGTTTTGACGTGCTTGAACTAGGCTATAATATAATGATATTTTAAAAATTATTTTTAAACAGATATGATAATCCGCTAAAGCCGCCAGTTCAGGGTAGATATTAGCTTTAATTTCCTTGTATATACTGTTTATGTTAAATCTTTGTCAATGTTACAGCCCAAGATATTTCTCGTTAGCCAGGATTTGCTAGCCGCTCTCTTCTATTTTTAAGGACACGAGGAGGAATTATTTTACGGGTTGAAATTTTTTTTTTTTAATAAGTGTATCAAGCTGTAACAATAATATTATGGATTAAATCAATGAGATTGCTTGTGAAAAACGTCAAGATACCAACATGTCATAATATCGACAAGTTTAAAGTTTAATGGAAATGACTTGATAGATGATGGAAACTAAGTCGGTCATTTCACAGTATAAAAATCTAGAACCGAAATTAAATTATGTGTAACAATAATATTACGGAATAAATCATAGATTAAAGGGTTAGTCGCGGATACGCTAAGACAAAAATGCCATAATTTCGACAATTTAATTCAAATGATTTATTCTAGTGACGATGTCGTCGCCACTTGCCATGCGACGTAAAACCGTTTCCCAGAATAAACGCGCATGGCTTGTTCGGCAGCTGTCATTCGGCAACATCAAGGATCGTACAAGCGACGCGAGGGGACTTCACTAAAGACGTTCTTACACGTCATATTTTTTCATCCAGATTTCACGTGAGTTGTCTTTTTCTGTGGAAAAATCTATAGAAAATTCCATAGAAGAAGGCAACCCGCATGGAAACTGGACGAAAAAATGATCATCTAAAAACGCCTTAACCCTTTCGGTGTCACCGAACGATATATCGTTCCGATACATTGTTGTACTTGAGTGCCACAGAACGATATATCGTTCTGATACATTGTTGTACTTGAGTGCCACAGAACGACATATATCTCGAGCCATAAAAGTCGCCACGCGTTACCCACGGTTCTAAAATTACATCACATTATTGAAAACATGTGTCTAAAAATAAAAGCAATCAAAATAAAAATATATATTCATGGATTATCGACACTTCTCCAGCATTTAAAAAATACATGTGGCACCTAAAGAATAAGATGACATTTCGGCGCGACGACATAGAGAAAATATGAAAGGGATAAGTGTTGCCAAGGAAAGGGTGGGTATTTACTACTTACATTCACGATGCATGTGTTCTCACGCAATTAAAAATTACTTATTCGCAATAGCAAAATGCATTACTTACGAGTATGTAACTGTTTCTTCTCGGCGAAGTGATGCTGTACTTCGGATTCGGATGATCAGAATTCACACGGTACCGTCCGTAGATCTATGATCTGAGGTATACCGTCAGTGACGGTCCTGAGTCAAATGGCGCCAGGAAAAGCTTTTCTGAAGTAGAGTAACAAATGTGAAACATGCTTTTTTACGCAAGCAATGCATATATCACATTCCACTACTCCAATATTCTAACTAAATAATCTGAAAGAACATTTTCGGAGAGTGTGTTTCGATTTCTGATGTTGTTTGTTATGGCTTGGCAATAAAATCTAGACATTTAATAAAGTGGAACTACGTTTTTTCATTACTATGACCAAGCTGCAAACCAACGTAATTGAAAGTTTATTCCTCCAATCCTCACATTCGAATTTGACAGTTCGCTTTAAAAAGAAACAACGCAAAATATCATAATTCTTTTTTTATTCATAGTTTTGATCTGTGAATTAGATTTTTTTAAATAATTTATTTATCCAACATCTAAGACATTGGTATTTCGATACATACATTTCAGAAATACAAAAAAAAACGGCTTTCCCGTCTAATTGTCTTCCTTGCAAAGCGTTAAATGATAAAAAAATATTTAGAATCATTTCCTTTCGGAAAGTACCAGTAATTTCTGGATACCGATTGATGAAAATAAAAAGTCGCTTGGACCATTGTGCTTATACTTATGTTACAGTAATCTTCCGATGAGCCATCTTGGTGTTGTCATTTTAAAAGTTTTAAATGATCGCAGCGCCTTCGTTTTTGATCTACAACTATAAAATAAAATGTCAGACTTGCCTATGTTTGACGAACCAAAAAGGCTATACATTTTAACAAATGGAAAGATTGATAACAGCGGTTTGATAACTACATTAATCAGCTTCTGTTATTATTTATTATCGATCGGGGATAAAGAAGGCAGCCATTTACGGCATTATGGTCGAGTGGCTAACTGAACTGTACCCACCCACCATCGCCACTTGGAACTTGGACACTGAGAACTATTTTTCCGACAAAGGCTGTTCGTGAATAATAACATGATCCATACAAAACACGCGTTGTATTATTCCGGCACTTAGATTTATCTGTGTGTGTCCATCCGTCCATCCCAAGCTGGTGGTAGGTACCGCATTATGGAGGCACGGTCGAGCGTGGCAAATTACCCCTTCACGGATAAATCCAAAATGATTGTTTGGCCGCAGCTTTAGGATTTGGATTTGTCTGCCGTGTCCGTGATAATGTTACCGGGAATTCAGTTGGCTGTATTGGAATCTAGAATCTAGGGGTCAGTTTCTTTTATATGATTTTCATTATTTTGAAACAATTATACAATACAATACAATACATAACAAAAACAAACCATGGGGTCAACTCTCTATCTTTTGCGTTAGCTAACGCAAGTTAAATCGGCCGTAAACTACGCATTTTGATAGTTTTCAAAAACGTAGCTTCGTTTCTTGGGTTTGTGTTACGGATTTATCTCTTAACGTAAGCGCAAACTTAACTTGTTAGCGTGATATGGACTACCAACCTGTCAAAATATGTCGTTTATGACCGATTTAACTTGCGTTAGCTAACGCAAAAGATACAGACTTGGCCCCCATGTCAAAATCAAACGATGTCGGGCGACTTCGTAAACTGTTGTTTTGCAAATTGTTGAGGCTGTTAACGCTTCCCTTATGGTCCTAGAAAATCCCTCGAGCTCCGGTGCTTTGTACTCAGTACACGGGTACGCATTTGGAATTTTTTATGCTGGATAAAAATTAATAATGAAAATAAAACAATAACTTTGTTTATAACCACGAGAATTTAATTTTATTTTATTACGACCGACCGGTTTCGCTTAACATAAGCATCTTCAGGGTACACAAATTAAACTGATCAAAAATACATAGTGTGTGTTTATATATACAAAATAGAATAAGACAGAACATAACATAGAACAAAGAAAAAATGAGATAGCATGAAATAGAAATAACCGAGCGAAAGAGACAGAAGTGCACATAATGGAATACCAAGGAATAACTGAACAGGTGATTATGGGATGGAAATTTTACGAGATTATAGGGAATATACCTAATATTGGGCTATTGGACACATTTAGTTGATTATTAAGAATTTTATTTTTGCTTTTAACAGCTTTCTTTATTTCTAGTGATTCTAAATTATTCAATCTGTTTCCATGACCATTTTTATGAAGAATATTAGCACCTGCGCTTTGATTGAAGGTATGATCTTTATCAATAAGGTGATTGGCGAATTCTGAAAAACCGTTATTATTTAGGCATCTAAGATGTTCTTTAATTCTAATATTGACATTGCGTGTTGTTTTGCCAATATAGAATGCTGAACAATCATTACAATCTAATTTATTTATTCCCGAGTGACTAAGCTTGTCGTCTTTATCTTTTGAGTTGATTAAAAATTTACCTAAATTATTATTTGTATAAAATTCAGAAGGAAGATTTTTTACACTGCAGGAAGAAAAATGATTAATGAATAAAATACGCCGCCATTGGTAACTAAGATTGTTAATAGTGTTAATTTTATGTGGATTAGCGAATAAGAAGTTTTAGTGGCTATTTGTTTTTGTTTTTTACTTAAAATTGTATCAATTAAATCGGACTCATATCCATTATTTATAGCTATTTTTTTAATTAATGCTAGTTCGTTGGAAAAATTAGTATTTGATAACGGTATCGTGACCAAACGATGGACCATTGGATGAAACGCGGAGTGTTTATGAGAAAAAGGATGATTGGATGTATTATGCATAACAATGTCGGTGTAGCTGGGTTTACGAAATATATTAAAATTTATTTTATTATTTACGACAGATAAGGTGAGATCTAAAAAGTTTAAGGTTGAATTGTTGCCTATCTCTAATGTGAATTTAATCTGCTGGTGGTAAGAGTTTATAAGGTTGTGGAATGCATTCAATTGACGTTCTGTCCCTGTCCATATACAGAATATGTCGTCAACATATCTTTTCCACAGTAAAACATTTTTTATAAGGGGTGAGGTACCCGTTAAAATTTTGTTCTCTAAATTGTTTATGAATATATCTGCAATCAGAGGGCTAGTGGGCGATCCCATAGGTAGGCCTTCTGTTTGCTGATATATAACACCATTAAATTGGAAATAATTTTGTTTTAAGCAAACATTAAATAATGAAGTAAGATCATTTATGAACTCTTTAGACAAACCAGAACTATTTAACATATTAGAGATTAAACATTTGCTCTCTTCTATGGGAGCATTAGGAAATAAGTTAACCACATCAAACGATATTAATTTACAATTTTTAGGGAGGATCAAATTTTTCAATTCTTCCACTAATGAAAATGAATTTTTGATTGTATGCCTTGGGGAGAAAACATTGGTATTATTGAACACATTAGTAATAAACGATGATAATTTAAAATTTGGGGCATTACAACATGAGACTACTGGCCTGATGGGATTGTTAATTTTGTGGATTTTGAGGAATCCATATAATTTTGGTGTTTTGGGGTTCTAAGTTAAAAACTTGACTTGTTGATATGAGTCATCTTGGAAAATTTGAGTTTTACACCCTTTTAGTGTTTGTTTAACGTTTTCTAGGAACTTGCTAGTAGGGTCTTTCGGAAGAATAACGAAGTTGTCATAATTAATGAAATCTTGGACTTTTGTATTGTATTCACTTCGAGGTATGATGATTACTGTTCCCCTTGTCCGCTTTAGTCAGGATCAAATCTTCATCTTCTAATTTTGCACGAATATTCTTCATTATGAAAGTCTCAGGATTTGGAGTAGGTTTAAATTTAGGTATTAGTTTTTTTATTGTTTCAGCACTTTTGTAGAAGAATTTATGAGGTTTGTTATATAAAGCTGTATCGATATCCACTGCTAAATTTTGAGCAAAAGCAACGTCGCATTAGTATCGCTCAAGGCCCAATCATCCCAATGGAAGCTGCCAGAAGACCCAAGACCGAAAAAAGCACGCCAAATTCGATCAAATGTGAAGGTTTTGTTCACTGTTTTCTTCAATTACAATGGTGTGGTGCATCATGAGTTCTTGCCAACAGGTCGTACGGTTAATAAGGAATACTACAAGGAAGTTATGCAACGTTTGCGTGAAGCAATACGGCTCAAACGATCGGAATTGGGGAAAAACAAATCATGGATTTTGCATCACGATAATGCACCAGCTCACACATCAATGCTTGTTAGTGATTATTTGGCCAAAAACAACACCGTAATCATGCCTCAACCACCGTATTCACCAAATTTGGCTCCCTGCGACTTTTTCCTATTCCCGAAACTGAAGAGACCAATGAAAGGAAGGCGTTTTGCCACAATTGATGAGATAAAGTCAGAATCGAAGAAGAGAGCATTCCAGAAGTGCTTCGAGGATTGGAAGAAGCGCTGGCATAAGTGCATTATATCTGAGGGGGATTACTTTGAAGGGGAGAAAATGGATATTGATGAATAAACACTTTTCGAAAAATTCAAAATTCATATATTTTGATAGAAAGCAGTCACTTTGTGGTTAGACATATTTAATGAAAATAAAACAATAACTTTGTTTATAACCACGAGAATTTTATTTGATTTTATTACGACCAACCGGTTTCGCTTAACATAAGCATCTTCAGGGTACAAAAATTAAACTGGTTTTTTAATTTTTGTACCCTGGTCAGTTTAATTTTTGTACCCTGAAGATGCTTATGTTAAGCGAAACCGGTCGGTCGTAATAAAATAAAATTAAATTCTCGTGGTTATAAACAAAGTTATTGTTTTATTTTCATTAAATATGTCTAACCACAAAGTGACTGCTTTCTATCAAAAAAAAAAATAAATAAAAATTAATAATTTACATTTATTATTTATGTAAATCATTTTATTGGAAGTACATAGGTACATATCTACACAAGTAAAATATTGTGTATACGTGTTGAAAACGAGGAAAAAACATCGGCCACGCATAAAACGCATGATACGTTCATTAGAACCGGCAGACCGCCGGCTAATACTGACAATCGCGCACGGTGGCACGGTGAGCGAAACCCCGTACCCTTCTGGCGCACCACTGCACCACTCGGCAAGTTATCAACGCATGAAGACATACGTATATATAAACTTATTTTTACTGATTTATCAAAAAAACATTTATTTTAATTATTTTATAAAATAGATAAATGTATTGCTGAGAAATACCTAAAATATGAACTCTGTGTTTAGTTTTTTACAAAGATATTAAAATAATTAGATACATGTCAAATCTGTTGACAGCATCGGCCAGGAGAAGGCAGTTTTCTAACCATATCTTGATGCTTGATTTTTTTATGGGAAAACAATAAAGTAATCGATAGGTAAGTACAATACATCGATAAAATTTGCTAGTTGCGTCAATTATCTTTATTTTGATACTTATATACCGCCGTCGCACATAACCTACCCATCAAATACTTCCGTAAATATTATTTGTTTTTACTTAAAAAATAATAACATTTTGAGTAGGTACCTACCTAAATACTAGGTAGGAACTTTAGGAAATAATAATTCAGCATTTTACAATAATAGATACCTACCTACACATGTTTTCTCAAAAACGGCACTATACAAATTAGCAAAATATTTTTATTGTTATGTAAGACGTATCTTTTTCTTCTACCCGACTGTCTTTATTATTATATAATATGTGTATATTACCGCCATCTACCTTTTAAATAACGCAATAGCTCGTTCAGATTCCGAGAGGCGTGCGACGCATGAGCTAAACAAACTTATCAAGCAATAGTTGAAAATGGAAATGTCCCAATATACTATTATATAAACTATATTTTGCCTTTTTGAGAGCGTAATTATTTATTTGCTAGTTGGGAATGTGTGTTCTGTGGACTGGCTGGATGAGGCTAATGAACAACGTTGGACAAAAACACTAATGGTGGTACTCTTATATATCACCTTGTTTCCAAAATGATTTTATGATTGTTGTTGGACAAACAAACACAGGTCTCTGTGGTCATGATCCTTGGTTGTGAATCCGGAGGTCGCAGGTTCAAATCCCGGCGTACGCAAGTCAATTTTATTTGATCAGATTGTGTTATTTCACAATTTATTAATTTAAAATGATATGTAGTACATCTACGGCACGTTCCAGAGTGATAGATACTGTCAATTTCGCCCTGGTGAAAGACCACCATTTAGAATCAAAATGTTATTTGAAATGGCTTTAGCCGTATTTGGTGACCAGATCTGAATAGCCAGGTACTTCCCCACCTTCCTTCTTCCCCATCTCCTTACTCTCCTTAATACCTTCAGCCTCACAACATAGTCTCACTGGCTTCAGATGGTTGAGAGCAGTTATAGCAGTCTCTTTCGTGCTATCACATAAATTTAAAAAAAAAAAGATATAGGAAAAATTGATCGAGCATTGGAAACTGCAAAACAAAAAATATATATTCTCAGCTTATTTGTGATTTTTGGCAATAAAATCTTTCTAAAAACTAACATAGTAAAAACTGAACCATTAACTCAAAAGTGTAATTCACGCACAACAATAAATTGCAAAACTTTTGCAGGTCGCATAGGCTGCCTCATGATGAATAAAAAATCCAGAGGCCAGGATGCGAAA
Organism: Halesus radiatus; assembly: GCA_022606495.2. Taxonomy (NCBI): domain Eukaryota; kingdom Metazoa; phylum Arthropoda; class Insecta; order Trichoptera; family Limnephilidae; genus Halesus; species Halesus radiatus. Next base: position 28,191 of record JAHDVE020011135.1, read on the forward strand.
TATCCATTGAAGTTTACAAATGGAGTAAACATTAGCGCTCTTAATAGGAGCAACAGCATGCGGCCAAATGGCATCATAGAGATAACACGGGCTTCAGTCGATTACAAGCACTCGGCGGGTATGGATATCCAAGGATAACCGCAAAATGCGTACATGACGTTCTGAAAAAGACAGAAAAAGCAATGGTGCAACCTTTCAACGGATTTATCATAATCAATATTTGTGTAAATTGGCCTTGTGTTGAAAAACTCAAGGGGCAAATAATAATAATATTTATTTGAAGCACAAATTATTTTACAAAAATATTTATGAAGGCTTCGACTGACCAACTAGGAACAAATCCCGTTTTAGGACAGTCAAATTGATAAGTTTAGTTCATGTTAATATTCACATACATGAAAGAATATAAAAGAATCCATTAAGGAAATTTATAAAAAAAAACAAAAATTTTCGGTTGTTTTTTTGTTTTTGTTTTTAAAGTATGAAGCATTTTTTTAAATTTATTGTATAGTAAAAATGAATTACATATGAGATGTAAAAGTTTAAAATATAAAGTATAAAAGTTTAAAGTATGATATGTATCTTATAATTTAGTTTAGAGTAATAATGAATTACATATGAGATGTAAAAGTTTAAAGTACAAAGTATAATAGTTTAAAGTATAAAAGTTTAAAGTATGATATGTATCTTATAATTTAGTGCAGAGTAATAATGAATTACATATGAGATGTAAAAGTTTAAAGTATGATATGTATCTTATAATTTAGTGTAGAGTAATAATGAATTACATATGAGATGTAAAAATTTAAAGTATAAAATATTAAAGTATGATATGTATTTTTTAATTTAGTGTAGAGTATTAATGAATTACATATGAGATGTAAAAATTTAAAGTATAAAGTATAACGTTTAAAGTATAAAAGTTTAAAGTATGATATGCATTTTTTTATAATTTAGTGTAGAGTAATAATGAATTACGTATGAAGGTTTTATTAAAATTGGACATATCTATTGACGAGCATATGTTCGCTTTTGACCCTCCCTAAATGGAGTAGCCAAGCATTGATCAATTTACGCAGGACGTTTGTACTTTTCGTTTTTCATGTATCAGATATGATGTTCAACAATTTTGGTCCTAAGTATGAAAATTGTCTTTGAGCAAGGGATGTCATGGTTTTTGTTGAAACTATTGGATTACTTCTTGAGTGTCTGGTGTCGTGATAGTGGTCGATAGATGGGTAGTGGTGACGTTGTTTATGTGTGTGTAATACAATTTTCCTCATATACATTTGTCTGACATCAAGAACTTTCATTTCTTTGAATAATTCATCACTGGGGTACCTGAAGGGTTTTTTAAGGATGACTCTTATTAGGGATTTCTGCGCTTCTGCCAGGGGTTTAAAAATTGTTTTGGCACAACCGCCCCATCCTAAGGATGCATATTCAAGTAAAGAACTACACATGGCATAATATATTGATTTTAGATCTTTTACAATGAAGTAGGCATATCAATAACTCAAATGCTCCGGACCGCGCCAGTCAGCTGTTCAGACTCCATTTGTTGAGTTCATTAGCAGTCGGAAGGATTTGGATGACATCGACAGCCATCTCACCCCCCTCCGTCACGCACGGAAACAATATTTTATTCCGATTTCGCAAGGAACATCGACTTCATTTATATACCTCAATGGAAATATCATGAATCATGACCAAGTTGATACCACAATGGAAAAACCTAGAGGTAGACAAAGGAAGATTTCGACTGACTGCAGCGCTGTCAGGTCAAAAAATAGAAACCCCCTAGCAGTCCTCAAAAATTATTTGATGTATGTAAGAACCCATATGCAATCTGGATGAAAAAAGTATCGTCTAAACTAGGTTTTAGTCAGGTCGGAGGAGGGTGCAAAACAAAGTTCATAAAGTTGAATAAAACTACTGAAATATATGAATTTTTCGCAATCCAGGGGATTTAACTTTTTAGCCGTTTAAAGAGCCCCGCACGTGATAGAAGATAGAGCTGTGATGTCTTGTCCAAACAAGCAATACGCTCAAGATCCCATACCTACCTGGCTATTAAATTTTTTTTTTCGGATATAGCGCCTGTAATTATCGCAATTATCGAGTATAAGTCACTAGTAAATTCACTTGTACCGGGTACACTGAAAAAATATATTATTACTCCGATTCTAAAGAAACAAAATGTTGATACTGACAATACGGATAATTACAGGCCTATATCCAACTTGCCATTTCTGTCAAAATTGCTTGAGAAAATCGTTGCCAAACAATTGATAGGGTACTTGAACTCCGCTGGTCTCTTTGCCAAAAATCAATCTGCTTATAGACAGTTTCATTCAACGGAAACTGTTCTATTGCGAATAATTTCAGACTTGATCATCGGGATGGAAGCAGGTAAATTGGCTTTAGTATCTGTTCTTGATATGAGTGCGGCTTTTGATACGGTAGATCATAGTATTCTATTTAATGTGCTTAATACCGAATTTGGCGTTCGAGGTGATGTACTCCAATGGATGACATCTTACCTGTCAGGACGAGTAGCCCCAGTAACAATAAATGCACATCACCTGAAACTCCCATTGAATTTGGAGTTCCCCAGGGGTCTGTCCTAGGTCCCATCCTCTTCATTCTCTATACTAATCGTCTTGAACACCTCATTCTCTGGCTTTGAATCACAAGGCTATGCAGACGATCGTCTGATCTTTAAATTTTGTTCCCCGGATGAAAAAGACGTCCTAAAAAATGAGGTAGTTAGCTTCATTAATACGGTTTCAAGTTGGATGACTGTCAATAAACTCAAACTTAATCCAGCAAAGACAAAATTTATTTGGATAGCTTCCCCTGGAAGGCAAGATAATATCTTGCACATAAGATTCTTCCAGAAAATATTTCCTGATTTCTTGCACATAATATTATATCGATTGAACCACCCGCACTCCGCACATGACATTTGAACAAATTCGGTTGATTTTAAAATCAAACAATAATGCCATTATTTCACTAGGAAACAATCCTAATTTTAAATATATTCATAAAAATAGGTGTATTAGTCTCATAAACGTAGGATTCAAAGTTCCAATCGTCGTATTTATACAAGAAAACCTCATTGAAATGAGCACAGATTTGAAATAGTATTACGGGTAAACTGACTTATTTTAACGTCTTTTCCTTTGCTCGTTTCCAATTTTCGGGGTTGGTTACGCGCTTGCGAGCATTATGTATCTCTATTTTATCAAATTTTAATCAATATAATGCTTTTAAACTTTAATAACACCTCAAATTTCTTCCTAAAACTGTCAACCTACTTGCACATTCGGCGGTTGGCGACTAACTGTCAAAATGTGTCAAAATAACAGCGGCCATGACACTTTTTGTGATGCTTTTGTATTGTATGTCCGAATTTGTTGCAAACATGAGTTGCAAGTGTCCACTTTGAAACAAAGTGTAAACTTTAACATGCGATTTCTTGTATTAAATGACCGTTTTTGATAGATTTTCTCAGTTATTCAGATAGAGAATCGGACATGCCACCATAATCAATCAAAACATGCATTTCAGAAAAAGTGGCTTATGTCCCACTTTGATACTGAGCTCCTCAGTTTTCGATAAACAACCAGGAAATGTCAAAAACCTTGGGGTTGCCATGGAAATGACATGCTTAGTTCCAAATTTATTTTTTATCAAGAATATTATGCCAAGACAATTTTATTTTTAAACTTTTTTATTATTGCTTTTTAAGGAAAACAATTGGACGGAAAGGGCGATTTTTTTTTTATTTCTGAAATGTATGTATAGACATAATCATGTATTAGATCTTAGATAAATAAAATCATAAATAAAAAAATTAAAAAAAAACTAAATCAAATTCACGTACCAAAAATACAAATTTTATAAAAGTGAAAAAACAAATAATGATGTTTTGTATGTAATCGAGGATGTGGAGAAATTTGAATATGAGAAACAAATTTTCAAAGACAGTTAGCAGCTTTGTATTGTCATAGTAATGGAAAAATGTAGTTCCACTTTATTAAATTTCTATATTTTATACAGCTAAAGAGATAGAAATTTTACTAGATATCTAAAATAGGGCATTACAATTTTGTACCGTTGCAAATAATTTATTGTGTTTCTTTCTATTCCATCCACAAAGCAATATTATTTTTTTAACTTTTTTAAATACCTGATTCTTTATTTATTCTTCTTTCTTCTACCTTTTCATCCCACTCACAGTGAAAAGTGTAGTATTTATTATATGATATACAAGTATTGCATAAAATTCGTTGAAAATTCAATTATAAAAAAATGATAACGATTGAAATTAAACTATTCCATGTAATATTTTAACAAAATTGTTTTATTATTATTTGAAAATAAATATTTATAAACATCGGAAATATAAAAAGAATTCAATTTCTTATCAAAATAATTTTAAGTTAATTAATATAGAATTTTGTATGAATATTGTTTTAAGTACCTACACAATATTGAATTCCTTGAAAAACCCTTTTAATGATGTTGAGTCCTTTGTTTAGTCACTTTTTTATTAATTTCTTAGTTGCCTTAGTAGAAGGGGTTCTCACTATTGTTGGTTTTATGTGACTGTATAAACTTTTCCTTTTTACCTCCCCTTCCTTGGGTAGGGCTGTAATAATAATGAGATAGTGAATACATCTTTTTATCATTATTTGTAATACAAATGCATGAGGTTAATGTGTGTGTAGTACCGACAGAAGATGACTAAATCGCAGTCTTTGAAACGAAATATGAAATCACACACATTACTCCATTAAAATATGAAAGTAGGTACTTACAAGCTGCCCCCCCTAAGGAATATCTATCAGTGTAAGATTTATAAGTTCCTGACACTTGATTACTCAGCACAGAACTCAGTCCAAAACTCTTTCTGGCTCCAAAAGTAGGTAGGATACTTTGTTTCAAACTGCTTGGCTTGGAGACTTCACTTGGAGCCTGTATGTTGGATGTGTGAATTTTATTAGTGGACGCACTCTTAATACGCTTCAAACTGGTGTGGGATACAGATCTCAACTTGGACTCTTGAATTCGACTAAGGTTTGGATTTGATGCATATGGCTGCCCTGATCTTGCAGATAAAGTGGACATGTGACCAATGCTGTTTCTTCTTCTCGGCTCAGAATCCTAAAAAAATAATAAATAATTATCCGTTATATAATCTAACCAGATGTTAAATGTGTTTCTAGATTAGAGAATTTTCACTACTTTACTGACAAATAAATAAAATTTTAAAATGCAATAGTAAATCTTCAAGTTGCGATACAAATTTTCAGCTAACAAACCTTTGAATGTGATATTTTAGAAACATCCATCACCGAACCATGTGGAGACATTCTAGAACCGTCTTCAAACAGTTTTTTAGCTTCCTTCAGAATAGACATCAAATCTTCCGATAATCTTTCAGCTTCATAAAGCTTGTTCAATGCAGATTTTCCAACAGAAGGGACAGGGCTACAAAATACTATAGTAAATAAACAGACAGCCTTAAACTACTTGGTACGGCAAAGATAATGATAATTACGAGGGACGAAAAAAATACATATATTATATTAATTTTTTACCTGGAAGTACGGCCACAGGCCACATCAGCGGTACCAGTAGTGTGCAGATCAAGTGTGGGACTTTTCGTGAAAGTATTCTGGCGGGTTATCATTATGTTTTTTAACTGAAAATTGACAAACTCATAAACTTATTAAATGACATCATTTAACAAAGCTTAATAATGATTGGTGCTGCAGTCACATAAATACATAATTTCTTGAAAAGCTTTGGTAGTTAAATTGTAATATCTATTCAGAAAAACATAACAATTAAAAAACAGAGCGCAGGCGAGTATATTTGGCAACCATTCTAAAAAGTGTCCCCACACTGAGGCAATTCAGCGCCCTTCCCGGTTGCCCCATCCCTGTTCAACTCTAGCAATGAATCAAGCAATTAAAGTGCAAATTAAAATTGTGGCTTTTACCCCACCTTCTTAGCATTTAATGTTCCTGGTTCCGGTAGCATTGGTTCCTTTTCTAATTCTGTTAGAGTGTCTAAGGAACGATACCTGTGTGGAGTTTTATCTTTTAATTCTTGCATCCTAAAACATAATTAAAAAACATCATGAAACAAGTCTTGTTTATACATAATAGAATAGTAATTTTCATTATTATTTACAAATTCCATATTGTTGACTAAAAATATTTCTTACATGTCTGCTGTGTGGATGTTAAAAGTACTACGTGATATATTACTCAGTGGATCGTCCTGGTTTAAATGGCAATCTGATTTAATTTTATCAAGTTTTGCATCGATGTGACTGAGAGTAACAGAGTTCTTCCGTTCCATTGGAGGAGTGTGCATTACTGGAGAGATGCCTCGAACCATTTGCACCAGGGTCTCCATTGTTTTCTCAACGGATGACATTATACTTTTGGGCAGATCTTTCCAGTTTGAAGTGCTACTTTCCTGTAGTATTAAAAAAAACGTATATGTAATCTATTATATAAAGAACCGGGTGTATGTATTTGTTTTGTATACAAATCTACAGTTTTATTCTGAGCTTGATGAAATTTTGCACACTTGACCTTTGAAACAAGAGGAAGGTCACTGTTTACATGAGATTTCGTAAACCACCCCTCTCCCCCCTTACCTACCCCATAAAGCAGAATGTTGGTATTTATTTATGAAATTTTGCCCACTTGACGTTCAAAATAAGAGGAAAATTACGGGGTAGGGCCCTACCCCTACCCAGTAGGGTTTATACATCATCAAAATTTTACTCCAAACCGTACATGACCCCGGGCAACGCCGGGTACTTCAACTAGTATATTATATTTGTAATTATGACTTCATTGCACAAATGTTATTTTGTTTCAAAGTTGATTCCTCAAAAATTACCTTTGGATGTGTATATCGACTGTAGTCGTCCAATACTTTAGGAATCTCCATGATGTATTCAATTTCTGTATGCAATATAATTTTTAGCAATTATTTATTAATAATATCTTTACCGTTTTAGATGTTTGTACTCCTCCGCTTGTTCCAGAAGTCTCCCATATCTCGACATCTGTATGTCCGCCATGGCGCCAACAGTAACAATCATTGTCATTAGATTCTAAGTACACCTTCTTTCCGGTAACCTTAATATATTAGAAACATTTTACAAATCAGTATCCAAGTACCAAAACAGGTTACACTTTAACTACTGCACGGTGGGTCAGATCAGGAGAGGCCGGTTGAGGGAGACCCCCTGGCCTCCCTCGGACTCTCTCGACCCATCGCCTTGCACCGCAATGGAAGGGATGAATTAATATGTCCATCATTCCTGGTCACACTAACCCCCAGATCTCTACCCATACCTCATACCTTTTTCCTTCCCAGAACTTCCTATCCTTAAAAAACCCTCCACAGAGCATCCCTAAAGTTTACATAGGCCCTGAGGGAAATTATCTTCATCAAGGCCTCCTGCATGGAATAAATGAAAAAAAATCATTATCCAGTCATAGAGCGGAAGACAATTATGCTTTAATTTTATTCTTATAACTTGCCTTCCATTCTCTGCTAAAGAAAGCTGATTTATAAAAATGTTGCTTCTAACAAATAATCTCTGTAGTCACAATATTTCTAAGACCAGTTAAACGATTTATTTATCAATGCTCCTTATGACAGCTGTAAAGCCATCATTGTAAGGTTCTTTCAACTTAACAATCAATATCACATCACCCAGACTTGACATTATTGAACCCGCAACAAATAAATGATATTTTAAATACTTACATTACAAACTATTTCAATGGACCTCCCAGTAGTCTTCGGCTTTTGCGAATCAGCATCATCTCTTAGAACAAATCCAACAGAAAGCAAAATTCTACACAGATCGTAAATGTCTAAAGATAGATTCTGAAACAAAATGATTCCATTGTAAATTTCACTCATTAAATAAACAAATCACATACGAGTACAGGCTATTTTCTTTACTCACAGTTTTCTCAGTCTCCATTACACTAGAATAACGAAAATTCAATAATTTATTAAACAATCAGATGACAAACTAAAAGCAAGACAGACAGTTGACGCTCAATAACAATATGTTACATTATTCCTACCAACGAGTAACTGAATTAATATTGTGGCAAATGAAAATATAATCTACAATTATTGTTAATTGATAAACTAAAGTTCTTATTTTTTTTAAGACAAGATTTTTGTGCATAGCGCAAAGGGTAACAATTATTTTAATAAACAATTTATCTTTTCTCGGAAAGGTTTTTTTCAATTTGGATGAGTGTTTCAGGCTAAAAATTATTGTTTATAAAAATAATACAATTATTGTATTGTCTATCTCTAACTCCCCAATAAATAAATATTTCAAGAAGCGACATCACTCCGAAGACGTGTGTCAAGCCACTCGGTGTCAATCTGGATGCAGACTTTTCCCTTAAAAGTCAAGTAAACAGAACTGTAAGTACAGGGTTCTTTCAATTGAGGCAAATTAAAGCAGTACAGAGAAACCTGCCAACAGAGGCGACTAAACTGCTTGTCAATTCGTACGTTGTGTCGCATCTAGATTACTGCAACGAAATACGAGGTGTGTTCAAAAGAAAGGGTGATTTTGAATTTTCTGTGTACATTCGATTATCGAATTTTTTTTTGTTATGTTGGTACACATATGTTTATCATATGTTAGCATTATCAGCCATTTTGGATTAGTGGTTTGTTTTTGACAACTGGAAAGGTTAGTCACGTTTTTGTGTGTTCTTCGATTTTTTACTTTTGAAAAAAATGGATCAAAGAATATGTATTAAATTATGAATTAAAAATGGAATAAAGTGCTCCAACACACTTAAAATGTTGACTGTGGCATTCGGCGAGTCTACTTTGTCTCAAAAAGTGTTTATAAGTGGTACAAGCGCTTTACAGAAGGCCGAGAAGATGTTAATGACGATGAGCGTCCTGGAGTTGCAACCACGTCAACAAACGAAGAAAACATCGAAACAGTGAAGAAAATGGTTTTGTAAAATCGTCGAATCACTATTAGGGAAGTTGCAGAAGATGTTGGCATATCAATCGGATCATGCCATGCAATTTTCTCGGATGTTTTGGGTATGAAACGTGTGGCAGCGAAGTTTGTTCCGAAATTGCTAAATTTTGAGCAAAAGCAACGTCGCATTAGTATCGCTCAAGGCCCAATCATCCCAATGGAAGCTGCCAGAAGACCCAAGACCGAAAAAAGCACGCCAAATTCGATCAAATGTGAAGGTTTTGTTCACTGTTTTCTTCAATTACAATGGTGTGGTGCATCATGAGTTCTTGCCAACAGGTCGTACGGTTAATAAGGAATACTACAAGGAAGTTATGCAACGTTTGCGTGAAGCAATACGGCTCAAACGATCGGAATTGGGGAAAAACAAATCATGGATTTTGCATCACGATAATGCACCAGCTCACACATCAATGCTTGTTAGTGATTATTTGGCCAAAAACAACACCGTAATCATGCCTCAACCACCGTATTCACCAAATTTGGCTCCCTGCGACTTTTTCCTATTCCCGAAACTGAAGAGACCAATGAAAGGAAGGCGTTTTGCCACAATTGATGAGATAAAGTCAGAATCGAAGAAGAGAGCATTCCAGAAGTGCTTCGAGGATTGGAAGAAGCGCTGGCATAAGTGCATTATATCTGAGGGGGATTACTTTGAAGGGGAGAAAATGGATATTGATGAATAAACACTTTTCGAAAAATTCAAAATTCATATATTTTGATAGAAAGCAGTCACTTTGTGGTTAGACATATTTAATGAAAATAAAACAATAACTTTGTTTATAACCACGAGAATTTTATTTGATTTTATTACGACCAACCTGTTTCGCTTAACATAAGCATCTTCAGGGTACAAAAATTAAACTGGTTTTTTAATTTTTGTACCCTGGTCAGTTTAATTTTTGTACCCTGAAGATGCTTATGTTAAGCGAAACCGGTCGGTCGTAATAAAATAAAATTAAATTCTCGTGGTTATAAACAAAGTTATTGTTTTATTTTCATTAAATATGTCTAACCACAAAGTGACTGCTTTCTATCAAAAAAAAAAATAAAATAAAAATTAATAATTTACATTTATTATTTATGTAAATCATTTTATTGGAAGTACATAGGTACATATCTACACAAGTAAAATATTGTGTATACGTGTTGAAAACGAGGAAAAAACATCGGCCACGCATAAAACGCATGATACGTTCATTAGAACCGGCAGACCGCCGGCTAATACTGACAATCGCGCACGGTGGCACGGTGAGCGAAACCCCGTACCCTTCTGGCGCACCACTGCACCACTCGGCAAGTTATCAACGCATGAAGACATACGTATATATAAACTTATTTTTACTGATTTATCAAAAAAACATTTATTTTAATTATTTTATAAAATAGATAAATGTATTGCTGAGAAATACCTAAAATATGAACTCTGTGTTTAGTTTTTTACAAAGATATTAAAATAATTAGATACATGTCAAATCTGTTGACAGCATCGGCCAGGAGAAGGCAGTTTTCTAACCATATCTTGATGCTTGATTTTTTTATGGGAAAACAATAAAGTAATCGATAGGTAAGTACAATACATCGATAAAATTTGCTAGTTGCGTCAATTATCTTTATTTTGATACTTATATACCGCCGTCGCACATAACCTACCCATCAAATACTTCCGTAAATATTATTTGTTTTTACTTAAAAAATAATAACATTTTGAGTAGGTACCTACCTAAATACTAGGTAGGAACTTTAGGAAATAATAATTCAGCATTTTACAATAATAGATACCTACCTACACATGTTTTCTCAAAAACGGCACTATACAAATTAGCAAAATATTTTTATTGTTATGTAAGACGTATCTTTTTCTTCTACCCGACTGTCTTTATTATTATATAATATGTGTATATTACCGCCATCTACCTTTTAAATAACGCAATAGCTCGTTCAGATTCCGAGAGGCGTGCGACGCATGAGCTAAACAAACTTATCAAGCAATAGTTGAAAATGGAAATGTCCCAATATACTATTATATAAACTATATTTTGCCTTTTTGAGAGCGTAATTATTTATTTGCTAGTTGGGAATGTGTGTTCTGTGGACTGGCTGGATGAGGCTAATGAACAACGTTGGACAAAAACACTAATGGTGGTACTCTTATATATCACCTTGTTTCCAAAATGATTTTATGATTGTTGTTGGACAAACAAACACAGGTCTCTGTGGTCATGATCCTTGGTTGTGAATCCGGAGGTCGCAGGTTCAAATCCCGGCGTACGCAAGTCAATTTTATTTGATCAGATTGTGTTATTTCACAATTTATTAATTTAAAATGATATGTAGTACATCTACGGCACGTTCCAGAGTGATAGATACTGTCAATTTCGCCCTGGTGAAAGACCACCATTTAGAATCAAAATGTTATTTGAAATGGCTTTAGCCGTATTTGGTGACCAGATCTGAATAGCCAGGTACTTCCCCACCTTCCTTCTTCCCCATCTCCTTACTCTCCTTAATACCTTCAGCCTCACAACATAGTCTCACTGGCTTCAGATGGTTGAGAGCAGTTATAGCAGTCTCTTTCGTGCTATCACATAAATTTAAAAAAAAAAAGATATAGGAAAAATTGATCGAGCATTGGAAACTGCAAAACAAAAAATATATATTCTCAGCTTATTTGTGATTTTTGGCAATAAAATCTTTCTAAAAACTAACATAGTAAAAACTGAACCATTAACTCAAAAGTGTAATTCACGCACAACAATAAATTGCAAAACTTTTGCAGGTCGCATAGGCTGCCTCATGATGAATAAAAAATCCAGAGGCCAGGATGCGAAATATCCATTGAAGTTTACAAATGGAGTAAACATTAGCGCTCTTAATAGGAGCAACAGCATGCGGCCAAATGGCATCATAGAGATAACACGGGCTTCAGTCGATTACAAGCACTCGGCGGGTATGGATATCCAAGGATAACCGCAAAATGCGTACATGACGTTCTGAAAAAGACAGAAAAAGCAATGGTGCAACCTTTCAACGGATTTATCATAATCAATATTTGTGTAAATTGGCCTTGTGTTGAAAAACTCAAGGGGCAAATAATAATAATATTTATTTGAAGCACAAATTATTTTACAAAAATATTTATGAAGGCTTCGACTGACCAACTAGGAACAAATCCCGTTTTAGGACAGTCAAATTGATAAGTTTAGTTCATGTTAATATTCACATACATGAAAGAATATAAAAGAATCCATTAAGGAAATTTATAAAAAAAAACAAAAATTTTCGGTTGTTTTTTTGTTTTTGTTTTTAAAGTATGAAGCATTTTTTTAAATTTATTGTATAGTAAAAATGAATTACATATGAAATGTAAAAGTTTAAAATATAAAGTATAAAAGTTTAAAGTATGATATGTATCTTATAATTTAGTTTAGAGTAATAATGAATTACATATGAGATGTAAAAGTTTAAAGTACAAAGTATAATAGTTTAAAGTATAAAAGTTTAAAGTATGATATGTATCTTATAATTTAGTGCAGAGTAATAATGAATTACATATGAGATGTAAAAGTTTAAAGTATAAAGTATAAAAGTTTAAAGTATGATATGTATCTTATAATTTAGTGTAGAGTAATAATGAATTACATATGAGATGTAAAAGTTTAAAGTATAAAATATTAAAGTATGATATGTATTTTTTAATTTAGTGTAGAGTATTAATGAATTACATATGAGATGTAAAAATTTAAAGTATAAACGTTTAAAGTATAAAAGTTTAAAGTATGATATGCATTTTTTTATAATTTAGTGTAGAGTAATAATGAATTACGTATGAAGGTTTTATTAAAATTGGACATATCTATTGACGAGCATATGTTCGCTTTTGACCCTCCCTAAATGGAGTAGCCAAGCATTGATCAATTTACGCAGGACGTTTGTACTTTTCGTTTTTCATGTATCAGGTATGATGTTCAACAATTTTGGTCCTAAGTATGAAAATTGTCTTTGAGCAAGGGATGTCATGGTTTTTGTTGAAACTATTGGATTACTTCTTGAGTGTCTGGTGTCGTGATAGTGGTCGATAGATGGGTAGTGGTGACGTTGTTTATGTGTGTGTAATACAATTTTCCTCATATACATTTGTCTGACATCAAGAACTTTCATTTCTTTGAATAATTCATCACTGGGGTACCTGAAGGGTTTTTTAAGGATGACTCTTATTAGGAATTTCTGCGCTTCTGCCAGGGGTTTAAAAATTGTTTTGGCACAACCGCCCCATCCTAAGGATGCATATTCAAGTAAAGAACTACACATGGCATAATATATTGATTTTAGATCTTTTACAATGAAGTAGGCATATCAATAACTCAAATGCTCCGGACCGCGCCAGTCAGCTGTTCAGACTCCATTTGTTGAGTTCATTAGCAGTCGGAAGGATTTGGATGACATCGACAGCCATCTCACCCCCCTCCGTCACGCACGGAAACAATATTTTATTCCGATTTCGCAAGGAACATCGACTTCATTTATATACCTCAATGGAAATATCATGAATCATGACCAAGTTGATACCACAATGGAAAAACCTAGAGGTAGACAAAGGAAGATTTCGACTGACTGCAGCGCTGTCAGGTCAAAAAATAGAAACCCCCTAGCAGTCCTCAAAAATTATTTGATGTATTATATTTCTTTTAATGTGTTATTATTGCCATTTATGGAAAGTAATGCATTGCACTTCCCCTGCATACCTCCTGGAATAAAGAACTATTAGAAATCCCTAGAAATGCAAAAAAGTCCCTAGATTTGAGAGTCGCATTATATCATTGAAAATGATCAAATTCTCTATACAATGACACAAACATTCCTCTGATAAAGGATCTTATAGTAACACATTCTGAAAAGTTTTTCGCCGGTCTAGCCGGTCAGTTTTGGACAATCCTTTTTTTCATCCTGATTCCATATAGGTTGTCTTTTTCTATGGCAAATTATAAATGGTAATAATAGTTCTTTATTCCAGAAGATATGCAGGGATAGTGAAATGCAATACGTTCCATAAGTGTACATAATACAAATAAAAAAATAACATTAAATTCGTAAAATAAAAGAAAGAAAAAAAGAAAAACATCGAAAAAGATTACTCAGTAAAATATGCAAAATAAGTTCATTCAACTATAAAATGTCTGGTACCTCGTTAAAACATATTTCACTAATGAAGGATTTAGGAATCACTTTTGAAACACGCCTGACATTCCGTTCTCATATCGATTCAGTGTGCAACTCTGCGATGCGAATGCTAGGCTTTGTAATCTGCAACGCAAAATCTTTTTCCAACACAGCAGTCATAAAAATGCTCTACCTCACTCTGGTTCGCAGCATTCTCGAGAGTGGATCAGTAATATGGGGACCCGAAGATGCCCTCTACTCAAATGATGTAGAAAAGGTGCAAAAAAAGTTCATGCGGTACTTGTACATGCGAGAGTTTGGGTACTACCCTTTGTTGTATCCCTCAGATTTCCTCGCGGGAATGCTGGGACTAAATCGTCTAGACGTAAGGAGAAAAATTGCAATGGTGTTAGTAGCACACAAGCTGCTAAACGGGTACATTTGCAATCCTGATGTTCTGGAAAAGATGTCACTCTATGTCCCTGATAACTTCTCCAGAGCGAGACGACACAGGCTGTTTATTTTTCTTAGAGGCAGGACCAACCTACCAATGATCATGCCTCTGGGGAGAATGACCTCACTATTAAACCTTTCTTCTGAAATTGATATTTTTCAATGGAATCACAATCATTTCAAGAGCGAAATAATAGTATTCTTTAGCACCTGTCATTATTAATGTACCTATATTATTAATGTATTACGCTATTAACTACAAATTGGAAAATGTAATTCGATATATATGTTAACTGTTAATTTAAAATTCAAAACTCTGATAAGTGTGTAACACACATTGTTAGCAAACTACAATGTAATGTACTTTTGTCATTGGAATATTTCTGTAAATGTACATTTAAAATAAATAAAAATAAATTCACTAAGACAATTCTACAAAGAAAGAACCCATATGCAATCTGGATGAAAAAAGTATCGTCTAAACTAGGTTTTAGTCAGGTCGGAGGAGGGTGCAAAACAAAGTTCATAAAGTTGAATAAAACTACTGAAATATATGAATTTTTCGCAATCCAGGGGATTTAACTTTTTAGCCGTTTAAAGAGCCCCGCACGTGATAGAAGATAGAGCTGTGATGTCTTGTCCAAACAAGCAATACGCTCAAGATCCCATACCTACCTGGCTATTAAATTTTTTTTTTCGGATATAGCGCCTGTAATTATCGCAATTATCGAGTATAAGTCACTAGTAAATTCACTTGTACCGGGTACACTGAAAAAATATATTATTACTCCGATTCTAAAGAAACAAAATGTTGATACTGACAATACGGATAATTACAGGCCTATATCCAACTTGCCATTTCTGTCAAAATTGCTTGAGAAAATCGTTGCCAAACAATTGATAGGGTACTTGAACTCCGCTGGTCTCTTTGCCAAAAATCAATCTGCTTATAGACAGTTTCATTCAACGGAAACTGTTCTATTGCGAATAATTTCAGACTTGATCATCGGGATGGAAGCAGGTAAATTGGCTTTAGTATCTGTTCTTGATATGAGTGCGGCTTTTGATACGGTAGATCATAGTATTCTATTTAATGTGCTTAATACCGAATTTGGCGTTCGAGGTGATGTACTCCAATGGATGACATCTTACCTGTCAGGACGAGTAGCCCCAGTAACAATAAATGCACATCACCTGAAACTCCCATTGAATTTGGAGTTCCCCAGGGGTCTGTCCTAGGTCCCATTCTCTTCATTCTCTATACTAATCGTCTTGAACACCTCATTCACTCAGCTGGCTTTGAATCACAAGACTATGCAGATGATCGTCTGATCTTTAAATTTTGTTCCCCGTATGAAAAAGACGTCCTAAAAATGAGGTAGTTAGCTTCATTAATACGGTTTCAAGTTGGATGACTGTCAATAAACTCAAACTTAATCCAGCAAAGACAAAATTTATTTGGATAGCTTCCCCTGGAAGGCAAGATAATATCTTGCACATAAGATTCTTCCAGAAAATATTTCCTGATTTCTTGCACATAATATTATATCGATTGAACCACCCGCACTCCGCACATGACATTTGAACAAATTCGGTTGGTTTTAAAATCAAACAACAATGCCATTATTTCACTAGGAAACAATCCTAATTTTAAATATATTCATAAAAATAGGTGTATTAGTCTCATAAACGTAGGATTCAAAGTTCCAATCGTCGTATTTATACAAGAAAACCTCATTGAAATGAGCACAGATTTGAAATAGTATTACGGGTAAACTGACTTTCTTTAACGTCTTTTCCTTTGCTCGTTTCCAATTTTCGGGGTTGGTTACGCGCTTGCGAGCATTATGTATCTCTATTTTATCAAATTTTAATCAATATAATGCTTTTAAACTTTAATAACACCTCAAATTTCTTCCTAAAACTGTCAACCTACTTGCACATTCGGCGGTTGGCGACTAACTGTCAAAATGTGTCAAAATAACAGCGGCCATGACACTTTTTGTGATGCTTTTGTATTGTATGTCCGAATTTGTTGTAAACATGAGTTGCAAGTGTCCACTTTTGAAACAAAGTGTAAACTTTAACATGCGATTTCTTGTATTAAATGACCGTTTTTGATAGATTTTCTCAGTTATTCAGATAGAGAATCGGACATGCCACCATAATCAATCAAAACATGCATTTCAGAAAAAGTGGCTTATGTCCCACTTTGATACTGAGCTCCTCAGTTTTCGATAAACAACCAGGAAATGTCAAAAACCTTGGGGTTGCCATGGAAATGACATGCTTAGTTCCAAATTTATTTTTTATCAAGAATATTATGCCAAGACAATTTTATTTTTAAACTTTTTTATTATTGCTTTTTAAGGAAAACAATTGGACGGAAAGGGCGATTTTTTTTATTTATTTCTGAAATGTATGTATAGACATAATCATGTATTAGATCTTAGATAAATAAAATCATAAATAAAAAAATTAAAAAAAAACTAAATCAAATTCACGTACCAAAAATACAAATTTTATAAAAGTGAAAAAACAAATAATGATGTTTTGTATGTAATCGAGGATGTGGAGAAATTTGAATATGAGAAACAAATTTTCAAAGACAGTTAGCAGCTTTGTATTGTCATAGTAATGGAAAAATGTAGTTCCACTTTATTAAATTTCTATATTTTATACAGCTAAAGAGATAGAAATTTTACTAGATATCTAAAATAGGGCATTACAATTTTGTACCGTTGCAAATAATTTATTGTGTTTCTTTCTATTCCATCCACAAAGCAATATTATTTTTT
>JAHDVE020011136.1:0-40045 GCA_022606495.2 Halesus radiatus
TTAACTTCAATTGATCTTTTAATGTAAATTTAAGCTGAATATAATTTAAGTTTATCTATATTTCAGAAACGCATTCATTTTTAACATTTTTTTGGTCGCGAATTGTTAGTGTGACCGACAAAAACACCACTCTGTTGCAAAATTTATATTTATAGCATATAGATGCAATGAAATCTGTCTATGTTGGAGTGATGTATAAAAATGAGGTGATATTCGTCATCCAAAATGCAAAAACACGTATCAGTGACCCCACATTATGCTGGTATTAAAAATCGACCACTCGGTCGGTAACTTTAACAAATGATAACTCATGCATTAACCAAAAGTTAAGTGGTCACTTTCTCGCTAATGTCACGCATCGGAGCAACACGACTTTGTATCGGGCTGCAAAAAGTGAGTTGATCGCATTCGATAATATCACACACATTACATTATGACGTAATGCTAATTTAAGGCTTTTAACGGGTCGCTGAACGTATAATGACTCAACCTAAAAAGATATTTTTGTCTTTTCTTTGTTTAGTTGTAAACTGATAACTTTTCTCTGTCATTCCTAATACGCGTGGAGTTGTCCTGTGATAGAGTGGACGGTTGTGAGGTGGTCCGACGACTTTCCTTATAGGGTATTGACTGTATTGAGGCATAGCCGTAGGTGGAAGCAGAAATATTGCATATTAACCATTTCAGCGCCACTGGCGAGTGACGCATAACTGCCCTCTGCACTTACATTGATTTAATTTTAATATTTGATTCGCACAAATTTTTATGAAGTTTGTTTCTCAGTCTGTGAGAAAATGCGATAGGTGCCCCGAGGATTATGATATGCAAGCTTTTATCTAATGATTTTGAAATCTCACGTAGGTTACCAGTTGTAAATGGTTTTTTTGTTTAGTTAGATGAACTTTTACTTGAAATTTGATAACATTTTAATTAACCTTTTACTATTTTGATCCTTACAAAAGGGGATATTTTTATTTTTTTATTTATTTATTGGGGATTGATACATGGTAAAGATAAAAAGTATGTGTATATGTGTGTGTGTGTATCTATGTGTCTGAATAGTGCTATACGAGTATACTGGAGAGTTGTGATTGCGCATTGATGTTACGAATAATATTTTTCTTAAATGTATGGAGTCAAAATATATGTCGAGATTTAGGTTGGGACAAAGATTATTAAATGTTTGAAGGACACGGGAAAATGGTGAATTCGCTGAAGCAATTGTTTTGTTGTTTAAGGGGAACGACTGCGCGGCCTGTTTCATACAAAAAATTATTTTGGATTTAAGGTCAAAATACTCAAAATAGACATATTGTGGATATGACTGTCATGCGTGAAAATAATATCATTTAATCATTAAAGATAATGTTAACAAATGTCAAATAAGATACGCAATTTTTTATATATATATATAATATATTAAGGCACTGTTGCCAACTCGTACAGATGTATTCCATCGGAGCCCAGATAAACGGTGTTAAAGGTAGATCAACAAAGGTCATTATAATCTTACTAGATCAACATACTACGGGAAGAGCTGATTATATATATATATATATTACTAATCTCATCTTAAATTAATACCCATATTTTTTACTGCTATCTTTTTGTATGATTGCAAGATTCTGCCAGAATTTATTTGCAACCTAACTAGTGACTCGGATATACCCATCTTTTGACTTGTCTATAGATAGGTATATCTGTAATAAGTCTAGAATTATCAATCAATTTTATTGGAATAATTTATTGAAGCTTATAAAGCTCATTGTAATATTTGAAGATAATATTGACAAATCTCAAATGGTATACCAAAAAATGAAAAAAAAGGTAACGGTTGTATTCGAAAATATGGGAAATAATTGAAGAGTTACTAATATCACCTTCTGTGTATTTTTCGAATTGAAAATAGTGTCAGTTTGACCATATTCACATTGTATACCACTCCATGTAAATATTGTAAGCCTGCTAAATATTAAAAAAAAATGTTTGTCTGTCTGTCCGTCCTCAATTTTCTCAAAAATTACTGGACCAGTTTCGCTGAAAATAGCGCAGTTTGTTCTTATTAGTGCCGGGAAGGTTTAGAAAGTGGTTTCAATGAAATCCAATTTGTAAAACTGTTAATATAACGTTTTAAAATTAGTATGAAAAACATTTAACGTTTTATAAAAATAAATATTTGGAATAAAATAATTTTTTTAAATCAATGTTTCTTTGTTTAGAGATAGTAATAGTCTTAACAAAGAATTACTTTCACTGTCAAATCAATTATGGCACCCAAACGACAAGCAACAATTTATAATTTCATAGATTTATTAAAAAAAATATATATATTCCCGAGCAAGGCCGGGTACACATCAGGTAGTGCTATATAGATTGAAAAACTTTTCTAGCTTAACTTAACTTTACTTGTAAGGCAACACGTAGAAAGTTCTAAATGAAATCTGTCCCTCGTGAATATTAATCTATCTGAAGCCGAAAGGGAAGAAGCTGCATTTTTATACTTAAAATAACACTTGTATACTCGTACATACTAGCAAACAAAATAAGGTTTTACTCAAAATTATTTTCGTAGAAAGCACCCACTTTTATTTAATTTTTTTACGACAGACCGGTTTCGCTTAACAAAGGCATCGCCAGGGTACAACATAAACTAAACTGCTAATAAATTTCGTGGTTTCAAAGAAAGTTATCGTCAAAAAAAAAAAAATGCTTCGCACATCAAAAGCATGAAGTGTTTTTTGCTCCACTGTCGTTGCCTTGACCCTTCAAGCATTAGAAACTTTAACAATAACAAATCTCAAAAAGCAATTTACGAGAATATAGAACGCTCTTTTATCATGCAAAAAGCTGCCTCTTGCAAAAGTTGAGCAAGAATGTAAAATTGTATTGCACGATTTCTTGCTGTACATAATCATTCCATAAACGTCCAGGGCAGATATCGCCATGTGGACAGCACACAAACCGACATATCAGACACTTTGTAAAAAAAAACAAGATTAAAAAAAAAAAAATCTAATTTAGTACAGTAAAAAAATCTATGCTTTTACTTTTTTCTTCAGGTGGACCTAATTTACTTGGTGTTGAAATGCAAAAAGACTTCATGATCGGTATATAAGTTTTACCTTAAATTGGAACATTTAATTTCTTCACGATTTTCACCCTTTCGCAATAATCATTTAGGTACTCTATTTCAGTGATAACCAAGATATTTTAATCGTTGTGGGTTCCTAGAATTTATTGGTGAAGAAATTTCATGTTGATAATTTAATAAATTGGAAACTTGACCTGACCCGAATTGGTTGGATAATTGAATCATTGATTATCAAAATCTTCGTTACCAAAGCACTTGATTAATGAACTGATGAACCTGTGCAGATTTCAAGTACGCCGAAATTTTTTTATTTTAATTTATTTATTATATAGTACCATTTTAGATATTTATTTTTTTGTATAATAAAGGTGTTTTGTATGGTGCTTTATAATGTGGAGTGTAAGTATTGATTAGTTTTGCTTTAATGTTTTAGATTTGTTAAATTGATAGTTTGATTTATCCCCTTAACTCTACGCAGAGAGCGGAGGTTCGTTTGATTAGCAACCATTTTAAACAGAAAAATTGTTAATTTGGTCGATTGGCTCTTATGCAATTCACGACATGTAAGCATGTTTTATATGTATTCAAATGGAGCTTTCCCTGAAGAACTACCAGCAATAACCCGGTGTTCTCGAGAAACTTGGCTTTTCCATGGCCAGGGCTGATATTCAAATGGAGTTTCCCGAAGAACTACCAGCAATAACCCGGTGTTCTCGAGAAACTTGGGCTTTTCCATGAACTTTATAAAAAGGTGGTTCAAAATGGGAGCTTTCCCTGAAGAACTACCAGCAATAACCCGGTGTTCTATAAAACTTGGCTTCTTTCCATGGCTTGAGAAAATAGCGTTGGTTTCCAGCCCTATCTCCCCTCTCTTTCCTCGATTTTCTCGAAAATTACTCGACCGATATCGCTGAAAATAGCACAGTTTATTCTTATTCGTGCCGGGAAGCAAGAGTATTAAAGAGTAGTTTAAATGAAATCCAATAAGTAAAACTGTTGTTATAACGTTTTGAATTTAGAATGAAAAACGTTGAAACCGCCATGTTGTATTGAGGTTAGCCTATAGATATACCACTCTGGTTAGCCACAGATAACGTGATGAAAAGAGGAAGGTTTGTTTGGGTAGAATACTTTCAAAATGGAAAACACAAGTAGGTACTTACTTGAGAACTTTTTTATTCAGATACGATTTGAAAAAATAAATGTTTGAAATGAAATAAAATTTTAAAATTAATATTTCTTTATTTATATATAGTAATAATCGTCACAAGGCATTACTTTCGCTGTAAAATCAATTATGTCACCGAAACGACAAGCAAGAATTCACAAGTTCATAAATTTATAAAAAAAAATAATAATCTAGAGCAAGGTCGGATACACATCAGCTAGTTGTGTAGTAATAAAAATTGTGTTAAATAATTCTAACTCATTTATATACCGATATATTCATCGATTATTTATTCAGTCCAATTAATTAGAAACGAATATTAAAGTAATCGGAATTTGAGGTTTTTATAATAAGGTACTCCACATCAAAGCTTTAAAAAATATATATATTTATTCCAATAGATAGGAATAATAGAAGAGAATGTATGAGACGATGTATGAATGTGAATGAAGCAAGAAGTGTATTCCAAGATCGAGTAGTTTGGCGGTCCGTCCTTTCTGCCTACCCCTGCGGGGAAACGGCGTGATGGTTAGTTAGTTAGTTAGTTCAACGCCGATTCGGAATAAACATGTTCTATTATAAATAATAAGACGTATAATTTATAAATCGGTATTTAAAAGTGAATAAAAAATCATTTCATCAAAACACTCTGTTATATTCGGAAAACCTGACGTCACCCATGTATTCTGGTTTTGAATTTGTATTTTAAATACGTATTTTTTTTAGTTTTGGCCAAAATTAAACTTAATGCGGGTGACTTCAAGGTCCTATACGTGTTGTTTTATAAATAAAAAAATATTAATGAAGGAATCAGAATATTCATTGTCAAACCGATGTTAATGTTTATTACTATAATAATTTTTTGAGTTAGAGTTTCTGAAAAAGGTACAGTATTTAATTATTTATGTTGAGTTATGGTTTACTATGAATAGAACATGAAGTTATGTACGGTAAAGCTCATCTTTAATTCTAACTTTAAAACTGTTCAAAACCAGCCGGTCATGGATTTGGAGCATTTTGCGAACTACTTTAAATTACAGAAAAAAAAAAAAAAAATTGAACCGTCGAATCCGAAATTGTGTTGCACGGAACACGAGTTGAGAACAGCTGCTCTGTTTTCAGGTAGCAACAGTTTATTGAATGAAGAGTTTTGGCTCATTCGTATAAATTTAATAGATTTTACAAAAATTTACAAATTGTGACGATGCAACGTGGTGTAGTGGCTATAACTTTGGACTTCAGAGGTTGAGGGTTTAGGAATTTCTAACTTCTCAGTCATCGTTTCGGATGTTAATGCACTTAATTAATTTGTGCTGTCTTACAATGAAATAATTTAAAAATAATATGTATTATATTTGCGCACGTTCCAGAGTGGAAGATACTCTCAGTATCGCCCTGGTGAAAGACCACCATTCAGAATTGAAACGTTACTTGAAATGGCTTTTAGCCGTGTTTGGTGACCAGATCTGAATAGCCAGGTATTTACCCACCTCCCTCTCACCCTTCTCCTTCCCCTCCCCAATACCTTCAGCCTCACAACATTCCCCAATTGGGGATGCCATAGTCTCACTGGCTCCAGACGGTTGGGAGCAGTTGGGACTCTTGTGGGGTATTCATGTAAAAAAAAAAAAAAACTGGTTCCGATTTCTTTTTATAATTTGCTATTTCATTTTGAAATAGGACAGAAACTCGATAATGACATTACTTTTTAATTAAATGGATTTATCAGCAAAAAAAGTTTCTTTTCACTGTAATCCAGCTATAAGTTGGTATTCGCCTGAAGAATTTAAGTATTTATTTTTTTCTAAACCTTTAGGCAGAATGATCATTAATTGAAAACATGATTCTCATAGTTTAAATGAGTGCTAACCTCTCAAAGAAATGTATTGATGACTACGAAGTTTTCTTTTGACTGAGCCATTTACAACAAAACAATTATCGTCAATTAAACAAATTGACAACAAAAAATGGACATGTGCCCAGTTGTAATTTCATGTGCTAATTGCTGGCCTAAAAAAATCATCCGTGCAAGAATATTTCATAATAAGAGAACGGAAAAGTTTTAATTACAGTATTTTTCTGAAAACCCCATTACATTTTATAATACTGTAATACCAAATACTACAGAGTTAATCATATTTGTGTATTACCGATGGCAGAGCGGTATGCTACTTGGTAAATGAAATTTAATTTAATACATCATCAACGGGAAAATACGTCCCATGTATTATATAATTTTGTATTAACAAATTACTGCAATAATGTACACTCCTCTTCCATCCACAAGCAAATGCTTTAATGAAAGTGGAGTATTATATATGATATCAGAAATTAAAAAAAGAAATTATTTTTCAATTTATTTTTTATAACTTATTGAAGTTTGTAAACCTCATTGTAATATTTAATCATTGAAGAAGATAATATTAACACATCCCAAATGAACTACGAAACCGAAAAAAACAACAAAAATTCGCTATTCCGATTGCAATTGAGTTCGGGATTAATCTTTGCAATCATAAGGATAGAAGCCAATAATATGGGATTTATAAAAATGGAGGATAATATTAACAAATCTTGAACTTGAAGTATGATATCGATGTAAATGGCGTAAATTTAACTGGTCTCATTAGCTAAGTTGGTTAAGCGGTTACCCCGGATAGGTAGAGGTCATGGGTTCGAGTCCCAGATGCGACTGAAATCTTTTTAATTTCTGTTGTTTTTATCGGTTTCGTGGTTCTTTTGGGATGTGTTAATATTATCTTCTTCAATGATTAGAAATTATTTTTATTATTAATATTAATATGAAAGAGATAACTGTTTTAAGAAAAAAAAAATTATTACTTATATTTAATTCACCATTAACGCTTTTTCTGATTTCTAAAATTTCAAATTTGTCTAATTGTAAAACGGTTGTATTTGTAAGTTAATTTTTTTAACCTTTATTTATATCAAAAGAATGATTGGAAATTTCAGAATAATTATAATAATTAATAATTATAACACCTTAGGTATTCCTTAACTCTAATATTGAAATTTATAGAAGTCTTTCTTATGTAAAAATAGTTGCAATCGTTACAAATTAATTTACATACCCCCGATTTATTTAGAATATCGTCTTTATCTTTGTTATTTAAAATGCACTTTTTTAATTTATTATTATTTATAAAAAGTTGGTTCGATAGTATTTGCGATGTTTTTAATTATTATATTTGAGTGAATACCAATCTTTTGACAAAATTATAATGATATAACACAATTCCTAAACATACGAACACAGACCATTGGTATCTAGGGTACAGAGAACAGAGTAGGTTCCTACGTATTTAAAAAAAATATTATTCAAAAGGCCCATCAAGACACTCTTTTTCTGCATAACTTAGTCTAATCGCTTGTGATCCATTGTGAAAACGGTGTCTTATTCACACGCTTCTTTCTTTAGCGTGGCGAAAGGCGTGTAGCGAGTATTTCCTCATTTTGGGAACAACCGGTACCTATCTCCTGCTGGCAGTGCGTGGGTTAGTTTTGGCGACCATAACATGGTATAATAGAATTATCTCTTCTGTTACCAAATCGGCCATGGTGTGGTAATGTGAAATAATTTCCCTGCGAAGACCGAGCGGTCATCTCGACGCGTGTAGGAAGTGGATTCAAAGCCGAGGAAAGTAGGCTAATGGGAAAGATGGCTACTTGAGGATTATTAAAAAAAGATTCTTGTGATGAAAAGATAAAACGCTTACAAGGATCACGATAACGAAAATGTGCTTAATTTTTCGAAGCCTCAAGAGACAAATAATTCAGGACCCTGGAACAAGAATTCGAACACAACCCAACGTCTTCATTTATTTCAATGAATTCTTAATCTTCCGCAATTTTTTTATTACACGATTCTTTCTGTTTATTTGTCGGAGACAGTAGTAAGATCTGGTGACATGAACTTAAAAAGATTTTCCTATCTCGATTTTCTATATTTACGCCACTATTTGCAGCGTGCAGTCATCAAAAGAAAAATCGTGATTCGAAAAATATTTCTGAAATAAAGTATTTAGGTTATTGCTGTACCGGATTGTGAATAAAAAAGGCCCAGAATCTCACGAGAGCGAAAAAATAAGCCAAAATTAGAAATATAGAAAAACAATCTAGTATATATTGATTAACTTGGCGGGTTTGCGATAAGCCGACGTAGCTTAACGGTAGAGCATCTGACCGGACATCAGAAGGGTGCAGGTTCGAGTCCCGTCGGTGACATTTATCTTTGCTCGGAAAGGTTTTTTTCAATTTGGATGAGTGTTTCAGGCTAATAATTATTGTTTATAAAAATAATTGTTACTCTTTGCGCTATGCACAAAAATCTTGTCTTAAGTTTTTAAGAACTTTAGTTTATCAATTCATTCATGAATTGTTTATTTCAGAAATGATTATATTTGTTTAATTTCTATTCATTGGAAGTTGACAATCCAATTCAATGTAATACACCACTTAAACAACCTCCTTAGCTAACTTTCCATTCTGCTTTTATGGAAACTCAGAATGTGCCAATTTATGCTCGTGTCTCGGAAAATTCTCATAGTTATCGAATGTAGGCGGTTATGAATTATTATTGATTTTTTTCCAATGCGGAAACGTTAATATTAACAGTGGGATAACTATGAAAATAAAGAAGCACTAATTATGAATCAGCGCTGAATATTACAATCCACTGTGGCCATAAGAACCAAAGGAAGAATTGTATAATTTTGACTACATTTCATGATTTTCAAAAGGGTTATCACTTTGGCTGTAGAAACTTAAAAAAAAATATATATATTATGAACATGAAATGAGGTAGATCGTGGTATCTGGCACTCATATCCCATCTTCCTCTTCCTTTCCCCCCTTCCTCCTTATTTTTTTTTTTTTATTTATCTTGTTAGATTCATAAATAAAAAAATCTGTATTTAACCACTGTTAGCACAATAAACTTGGCGTACCTTTTTTTAAACTTCCTTTGCATATATATTGGTATTAAAACCTGTTTGTTTCTCACAAATAAATAAATAAATCTCGCTTAACAAGAATTATTAGAGTAGATCAACGGATTTTTTATATTTAATCAGCTCTACGTAGAGCGCCTCATAGCAAAGTTTCGTTTTGCAACTTGGAGTACAATGAACAATAACAGACCAAAGCAGTGCTAAACGTCCGGAAGCTGTTTACTTTCCTCGCGTTAAGGTATGCAATTAGACACCGGATGAGGAGCCAAGCGCGAGTTCATGTTTCCCAGAACATTGCACTTCGGCTGATTCAGATCTCACAACTGTTATGAACCGAGAAGCTGTAATCGTATTAGCCGTGTATCTCGTTGTTTTTGCATCTAGTGACGAGGTTACGGTACCAGGGTGTCAATGGACCTATCATTAAATAATTCTAAATTAATTCACGATGACGCCACAAAGTGAATACCAATCGTTTGAACTTCTTAATTAATTCGGGTTCATTATATTATTGTTTGTTTGACTCTCCGTTAAAAAATATATTACATCGTGATTAACTTATTAGGTATCTTATTAATCCGATCCTCAGCAACTGTATCTGTCATGAGATGAGAAATCTTTAAGGTAATTGAGAGCCATAAAAATCTGTTTTTAAGAGGAACGGCTGCGCGGCCTGTTTCATACAAAACTTAATTTTGGATTTGAGGTCAAAATACTCAGTTAAACCTAATGATCTTTTTTTTTCCATCAAAATGTATAAATAAATATCTAGTACGGATTAGAAGTAATTTACTTATTTTTGTTTTTACATTATGAAATATAGGCCATTAAGGAATTGATTTTTCTCGATTTTAGAAGCACCTTTAACAATTATTTGGGGGTAATTGTGATTTAAATAAAACGTTTTACCCCGTCTCTTTTGAAAACACAATGAAATAAAAATAAAATAAAAATACATTAAAATAAGCATTATGGCGGACTGTAAATTAAATTAAAAACGAACAATTTTCGTTGGAACGCAAATTTTCCGTACATAATTTAAAATATCGACCAGAAAAAAATCTTTTCTAAAAAATATGTATTAATTATTAAAAAAAAAAAAAATACGATGAACCCGCAAATAAGTTTCTAAGTTGCTCCTAAAATTAAGAATTTTTTTCCATCGTTTATACTTCATAATTCAAAATAAAAAAAAATATATAAAATACTTCTCATCCGTAATAAAACCTTTAATTAAAAAAAATATCATTCAGTTTGGATGGGTATTTTGGCCTCAAATTCAAAATTAAGTTATGTATGAAACAGGCAGCGCAGCCGTTCCTCTTAAGTATGCGAGATCGAGCGTTTATTGTGAATTAAAGCGAATTTTTCATCTCATTTTACACAGTTATACTCGTATATATTGGGACTAAGGTTTTTTTCTATTTGGGTAACATTGTGGGGCTGACGGGAGAGAGTGGGCCAGGAGTTTTGGGAAGTACTCGACAGCTAAAATTAATTTAATTAGCACAGGTAAAACCATTTTAATCGACATCTTTGAGACGAGATAAGAATAAATCAACTGATAAACTAAAGTTCTTAAAAACTTAAGACAAGATTTTTGTGCATAGCGCAAAGGGTAACAATTATTTTTATAAACAATAATTATTAGCCTGAAACACTCATCCAAATTGAAAAAACCTTTTCCGAGCAAAGATAAATGTCGCCGACAGGACTCGAACCTGCACCCTTCATGTCCGGTCAGATGCTCTACCGTTGAGGCTAATTATCGCATGCAACTTTCTTATTATTTTAAGAATTTAGTTTTCAATTAATAAATATTTGACAAGTCAAAAGCAATTTTCACCAATAAAATGTAGACATAATTTGTCTCGACGCCATCTATTTGAGGGATTTAGCCGTTACAAGCCTCTCTCATACTAATAAAGTTGGTTGTTTACAGGTGAAAATATAATATAAAAAAACAGTAATTATTAAATGGAACACTAGTATATATTGATTAACTTGGCGGGTTTGCGACAAGCCGACGTAGCTCAACGGTAGAGCATCTGACCGGACATCAGAAGGGTGCAGGTTCGTGTCCTGTCGGCGACATTTATCTTTGCTCGGAAAGGTTTTTTTCAATTTGGATGAGTGTTTCAGGCTAATAATTATTGTTTATAAAAATAAGAATAAATCAATTTAAATTTAATACTTACGTGAAAATCACCAAGCTTAATTGAGTGCATTTTCTATTTTGCCCTTGCTCGGTTTTAAATCCGTGACCTCTGTATCCAGAGCTAAGGACCTTACCGCTCTGCCGAGAAGGTCGTCATGTAGGCGACCAATGGTGTGCCATTCATATTAATCTATTATGTACATGGAGATTCATACTTGAAAAAGACGACACAAACGCAATAATTTTTCAGGAGAGTTAATGACTTTGAAACACATTTGTTGTTTATTTTAATACATTATTCATGTAAAAATTACCAAGTGCTTTGGAATTTTTAATATTTTTTCCCAAGGAAGAATTCTCAGATTTCTTTGACAAAATAATCAGAATATTAAACGGTTTTTGCCGGTGCTTGAAGAAATGCAGCAGATGCGCGCGCTATTTTCAATCAAAATTAGTATGCCGGGAAAATGGAAGATGATTGGACGATAAACAAAAACTGGGAATACTTGTATGCTTCTTAAAATCGAAAGAGTTTATAATTTATTCCAAGATTTTAAGGTTTTTAACGTTGACTACGAAGAATGGGCGTGCAATAATACACCCGCGTGAACTAAGGTCGGTTCTCTCTACTGCCGCTTGTTAAATATATGTTTTTTGTCTAGTATAAATGATGTGATTTAAATAAGATTATGAATATTGCGTATCATTACGTATCCATAGTTACAAAAATGGCAAACACACTTTTCAGTAACAAAGAACAAGGCTGAGCTTGTCTGTAGGCGTATTGCCGATAGAACTGTCTCATGCCCCCTGAGAGCTTTGTCTGCTAACGACAGTTTAATAGTCATAACATGAGACAAACGACAATCCTTGACTTCGTTAGTGAATACTGTCTTTGGGGGAATTCAGTGGAATTTGACAGAAATGAAAATAAAATACTACAGTCGTTATGTGTCATTATTATTTGTCTTATGAGGTGTACCATTATCAGCGTATTTGATGTCGACATAATTACCTGTGCGGTTTGTGTGCATGATTGCAGTTGCCGCTTTTCAGGTTAGAATGTGCACGATACCTTTGTATACGAGAGCATTTTGAATTTAAATGTTCGTAATTATTACTTTACGAGATGTGAGCCTCGATGATGCAACTTGTCATAATAGGAGATATCTGTGTTTTACAAAAGGGATTGGTGTTGGTCATCTATATATATCCAGATATTACTTAGAATATCAGCTATATAAATAGATATAATCATTTTTTTTAAATATACTTAAATAATACACCTAATTATTTACTTATTATTATTTACCGATTATTATTTACTCACTACTTCTTGTTAAAAATATCGACACGGTGGCTAATTGGAACATAGATTCTTTATGATACTTATTTGGGTTACAATGAAAATATTATTTTTGTAATCTATAAATGTACGGCCTAACTTACAGATTTACTGTTAATTTTATAGTTGATTACAGTCTGAATAACTTTGCTGTTATTTAAAAAAAATGAAATTGTACCGTTTCACTAAAATGGTAAAACCGCTCATCTCAATACAGGACTGCCCTAGTGAGATGAGTGTCTAATGTTTTTGTTTTTTAAATTTAAGAATAAATAAAAAATTTCAAATTCGACCGCATCTTGATTTCATAAAATACGTTTATTTGACCAACAAAATAAAATATCAATTTTGTCTAAGAAACAAGAAAATTGGCCTCCCGTAACACAAAACTTCTACCAATGCTCCCCTTAAAAATACTTTTACAAATTTAGCCAATAATCGTCAACTTTTCAGCCTTCAATCGAAAAATTTTCTAGTCTAATTTAAATTATATACATACTTAGAAGCAAGAAAAGCGTTGCACATTTAACTCAAGGGTCTTTTTGAATAAAAGTTTTGTTGTTGCCAAAAACAAGTAACCATTCATTTTTATAAATTATTTATCAGGAAATCACAGAAAACCGAATGTTTATTTAATTAAATGAAGACAAGGCAATTAATTAACACGCGTTTCCTTGATAACTTTACTTTGTTGGAAAATTTGGCGGATACGGTACGATGAAAAGGTTCCCACGGCATTGAAAAAGGTCAGTACAGTAAAATTATTTCTCAGGAGTAACAAATTAAATGATTAAGGAATTTCAAGAATGGCTTCATCGATGCATCGATCTTTTTGTCATGGCGGACTTCCATTAAAACATTATTACGTATTGTATTGTGGTAATTTGATTACGAGGGATTTAACATCTATTTTTATACTCGTATACGTGGAGCACTTTGCATGTATTTAAAATGAGGCCCATGCATAATTCCCACAAATATTATGCTCATATCTCATAAAATGAGTATAAATACAGTTCGAAGATATTCAAGATTATTAGCTCCGGGCAATTGGAAGATTTACCTGAGATCCCTCGGAATTAAGAACAAGAACATAATGAATCCACAAGATTGGAGAAAATATTGATTGAACTAGAGGAGCAAAATTTAAAAACATAATAAGAGATTTTAAGATAATATTATTGTCTGATACCAACACCTGAACAGTTAATTATAAAGGTACTATTGAGAACCGTTCATCCCAAAATACATGATAAATGCAACGATGCGGTAACGATTGCTGAACTGATCTCTGTGATGTATTGTCTGCATCGAATTCGGAATGTAAATTCACATGTCATGGACGACTCTACGGTATAATGCGGTTTATAAATGGGACATGGACCGCATATGGATTAAAGTAATATTTGTATTACATTATGTACTTTTATTTATTTAAATCATTAACACCTTTCGGGTTTTACATAGTATTACCTAAAGTATAAGACTTAATTGTAATATGAGAAACGTGTGTAAGTAATAAAGACCCCCTATGAGCACGTGAAACAACTAGGATAGAAATATAGAAGTTAAGAACATCTGTAAATAACAAAGTCAAAATGACATCCTGTATAGGTCACACAAAGGCTACACCCCCAAATCAAAACACCCAGCACAAGAAATTTATTTAATACCAGATTAAAAAAAAACCTTTTAATGAGCTCTCCGCAGCTGAAAGAATCATGCATGTCACCACGTAGATTTGATTTTTGTCTATTCGTAAATTTATTCAAAATTATTTTTTCCTTGTTTAACTTTTTCAGTGTTGTTTTTGTATTGGACTGTAATGAGTATATTTATTTATAATAATTTTAATTTTTCCTATAAAAATCAATTTTCTTTTTTTAGTAAAGGTACCTTTACCTACCTTTACCTTTTTGGTTTTCTATATTTTCTATATTTCTCTGGGCAAACTACAAAAAGAGTAGTATGGAAAGACTTCGTGTACAGTATAATAACGCCTTCCGCATAATGTTTGGCCTCCCCAGATACTGCAGCGCTTCCAGTATGTTCACGGAGGGGCGAGTTTCCGGTTTTGCAGCCCTTATAAGATCCAGGGTGGCTGGAATGAGGGAAAGAATAAATAGCTCTAGGAATATCCTCATCATGGAGGCCGCCTCAGTCCAGCCTCCATATCGACGCATACTGGAGAAATATATTGTCCCCTCATAATATAAATGCCGCAGCACCTTAAAGGATTTATTTTCATATACTTATTTAGTTAAATTCTAATTTTTTTGGAATCTTTATTTTATTTTAATTTTAGTTTTATGTTGTGATTTATCCCCATACTACTGTCTTATAATTATTTAATTTTTTTAAACTCTTGTACATATTTTGTATATTGTTTTTATAACTATTGCATGTACAATATGTACATTTTATATGGAATGTGTGGGACTGCACTAACCTCCCCACATAATGGAGTAAGCATTTATTATTATTATTATTATTATATTATTATTATTATATTAAGTAATGTAAAGTGTATTACACATATACTACAATGTTAACAAAATAAATTATTTTATATCTATATATAGAAATGGACTACTTGCTACAACACGACCCAAGCTAGCGTAGAAAGTAGGGAACAATAAAGATGTTAAAATGTGTAAAACAAATATAAAAAAAATAAAAAAATAGTATTGGAATGATAAAAGATGTTTTTATTATTTTATGGATACACAATATTTTCAACATATAAAAAATTCTTAATAAGGCGATGCAATGGGAAGTAATTTAAAATCGTGTTTTCGGTTTGAGAATTTGAAATATCATAGATTATTTAATTAAGTACTGCAAGTAGAACACACCTTGGCCCTTCGTATAACCGTCCAAGTTTTTGGTGTGTATTTTTATAAGCCTAGGAAAAAAATAAACAATCAGACGTAAAAAAAATATTTAAAACGCAAAATCTCCTACTTACGAACCCCTTTTCCGATAATGCCGTATTGTTCATTGTGGCAAATTAAGTTTTTTAGAATATGTCCGTAAAACATTTTAATATTTATCCCCGAGCTTTACAAATTAGAATAAAACACGCGTTTTGGTGAAGTTTTCTTTGCGTAAATCAAAACATGTTGTTAAGCGGGAATTTCGACCTTGTCACCACCTGCATAAGGAGCGCGTTATTTCGTTGGAATTTTAGCAAGTGGATGGCCTTAATTAAGGCATTTTATCTAAAATACCACGTTGTTACCAAAATAACATGATAAAATTAAAAAAAAAAATCTCTGTCATAAAACAAGTTTATTATAAGTTACATTTTACATTGTCTGCACCAATTTATTTGGCTTTACACTGAGAGTAAACCGTTTTTAAATATTCATAACATATTTCCATTTCCCCAAAAATGCGAAAATTGAATATCATTACTTGTTTTTAATCAATAATTCGTATCAAAATGGAAATATACAACCATTTTTAATTTTTTTTATATGAATACCACACAAGAGTCCCAACTGCTCCCAACCGTCTGAAGCCAGTGAGACTATGGCATTCCCAATTGGGGAATGTTGTGAGGCTGAAGTATTGGGGATTGGAAGGAGAAGGGGAAGAGGGAGATGAAGGTGGGGAAATACCTGGCTATTCAGATCTGGTCACCAAACACGGCCAAAAGCCATTTAAAGCAACGTTTCAATTCTGAATGGTGGTCTTTCACCAGGGCGATACTGAGAGTATCTTCACTCTGGAACGTGCGCAAATGTACTATACATAATTTTTTAATCAATTAATTGTGAAACAGCACAAATTAATTAAATAAAATTTACTTGCGCACGCCGGGATTTGAACCCGCGACCGTCGGATTCGTAGTCGAGAGCCTTACCCCTCGATCATGGAGGCCGTCAGTAAGCAGAAATATGTAAATTTTAAATTTAGAATAACCAATAAAAAGATAAAATTACAGAAGATAAATGAAGTCAATTTATTGTGCGCAATCTTTTATGACACAGTAAACACTAAAGGTAAATAAGAACCAAATAGTGGTAAAAACTATTTTTCAACTTCCTTAGGCATGCAAAAACAGAACGCAATTAATTTGATTGAAACAATGTAAGCTGTTAGCAAACAGCGGAATGTTATGTTTTTGCTCCCAATGCATGAAATTTGCTTCTCACGTTTTTCATTTGCGATATGAACTGTCACCGGCGAAGGTTGTTGTTGAACGGAAAACAATAATTTCGTCGTTAGCACAAGAATCACCTACGTTTGGAACAGATCCGGGTTACCCACAGGTCTGCTGGTCTATCTGTCAGACTTACAGGGTCGAACTTAGAACATTTCGCATCAGAAGAAGAAAATACTAACAGGAATCATACTGTTTTTTATTGATTTTCCAACATCATGACTGTTAAACGGATCAAAGTTGCTATTAATAGTTATATTTATTTTATTTTTTTATCTATAAAATTTATTTATTTATACCTATGTATTTTAGAGTACGATTTTAGATAATACTTTTTTTTTTTAAATATAATAAAGGTGCTTTGTATGGTGTTTTGTAATGTGGAGTATAAGGTAGGTTTGAAGAGGTGATACTGTGAATGGAGTGTTATATGTGTCGGGACCATCTCACTAGGAGAACCTGTGCTGAGGTGTTGACGCCGATGTGTTAAGAGGAACGGCTGCGGTGCCTGTTTCATACATTACTTAATTTGGGATTTAAGGCCAAAATACCCATCCAAACTGAATAACGTATTTTTATAATTAAAGGTTTAGTAAATATCTAGTACGGATGAGAAGTATTTTATTGATTTTTGTTTTATGCCATGAAAAAAAAAATCACCAATTTTTTTATTTTATTTTATTTGCTATGTAAATATGATTACGTAAATAAAAATATAAAAACAAAATACAAAAAAAAGGTTTTTCGGGTCGATATTTTAAATAATTTACGTAAAATTTGTGTTACAAGGTAAATTGGTCGATTTTATTTAAATTTAAAGTCGATTTTATTTGAATTAAAATGCTTATTTTAATATATTTTTTTAAATTTTAATCAATTCCTTTAATGGCCTGTATTTCATAATGCAAAACAAAAATAAATAAATTATTATTAATAACTTGTAATCCGTACTATACATTTACTATACTTTCTGATGAAAAAAAAGATCATTAGGTTTAGGTGAGTATTTTTTCCTCAAATCCAAAACTAAGATTGTATGAAACAGGCTGCGCAGCCGTTCCTGTTAAATGTGGTACAATAATTGATCGGTCAATGCATGTCATTACCATCAGTATAATATTTTAACATATTTGTTAGGTTGCCTTGTACCTTGAACATCTATTATAATTCCACAAATCTATCAAGATTTTAACATGCAATATTGCATGAGTATAAGGTTGTTCAAATATGGAACTTTTTGTCATTTTTATTTTATGTTTTTAAAGGTACCTGCTGATATATTAACCCTTCACGATATTACACAAACATTTAGCGAGAAAGACGGATTATTTTGCGAGATTTCGCCTTCTATCGACTATAATTTTCCATAAATTATATTAATAATAATATTATTGAGTAATATCTGCATTAGTTTAACATAATAAATTCCATTCTAATCTACGTGGGAGGCAACAAGGTTTCACATGATGATATGTGAAACAATTATATTATGTCGATGTTGATTAAATCTGTTGTTTGTCTCATTAACAATATCAAATTATTATTAAAAGTGACTTCTGATGACCGAGGAGTGCACTGACTTGGTAGAATCATTCGTTAAAAAAATATTGTTTACCATAGAAAACATTACATATGGAAATATTTTAAATGTAAATCGATTTGTTTTTAATGTCTCATAACGTATTTAGAAGGTTTTTGGCATTGCATATACACTCCATAAACGGTGCAATTATAATAAATTATATTGGTAATCTGTAATGTTACAAATGTTTGTACAATTTGAATAAATAAATTTGAGTGCGCATCTAGGAATATTTTCCCATTTTAGGACAGTCAATTCGTACAAACGTGCATTATCAAAATACCATTTTTACTTCACTATAAAGGATCACCACATTTCTCCGAAGGATTAGGCAGAGAGGGTGTAATATCAAACAACCGTGTCATGACTCTCCATCACTCGAATTTATTAATTGTCTCTCGCATTCTCCACTATTATTTAGTGTTTTAAATTATTTAAAAAAATATAGAGAAATACATACATTTTCAGTTTATATTTATAACCTTCCAGCTGATGTGTACCCGACCTTGCTAGGGATTATTTATTTTTTTGGAATAAAGTTAGGAAGTTGTGAATTATTGCATATCGTTTGGGTGCCATAATTGATATGACAGCGAAAGTTATGCCTTGTGACATCTATTACTATCTCTAAACAAGGAAATAAAGAGAGATTAATTTCGAAAATTTATTTCATTCAAAACTTTTTTCATATTTTTTAAAACATATCTAAATAATAAAGTTCTTATGTAGGTAACTACTTGTGTTTTCTATTTTGAAAATATTCTACCCAAACAAACCTTCGTCTTTTGATTATGTAATCTGTGGCTTACCGGAATGGTATATCTATGGGCTAACCTCAATACAACATGGCTGGTTCAATGTTTTTCATACTAATTTTTCACAACAGTTTCACGTATTGGATTTCATTCAAACTACTCTCTAAATATTCCCCTCACTAATAAGAATAACCTGTGCTATTTCCAGCAAAATCGATCAAGTAATTTTTGAGAAAATCGAGGACAGACAGACATACAGGCATTCATTTTTATATATGTATATATAGTATAATACTATGACCACCATTGTAGGCGGAAAATATAGGGTATCACGGCATAAACTTCTACCTTCAAACAAAACCATAAATTCTCTTACATATTGTAGGTACCCTTTTGTCATTCCGACTCTTTTCTTGAACCGAGAGAAGTACTTGAGTACTCCACTCGATCGTGCCATCTTTTCTTGGGGCGTCCTTGACATTTTCTTCCATCAAGTAGCGTCTGATATACTATTTTATTTATTTATTTTTATTATGGTATGTTACATTAATAATTACATTACAATCTTCCCAATAAGCCCTCCGTTGATAAGCTTCGTGTAACCCTAAGTGACCAGCTCAGGTACGGGGGCTCCATCGAAGCCAGAGTAAAATTAGCCTCTCAGAAGCTGGGCGTACTGTACAGATCCCGCAGATAGTTTAATAGTACACAACTGCTGACCCTGTACAAATCGCATGTGCACTCCGCTGTAGAATTTGGCAGCCACCTCTGGGGAGCCCCAAAAAATATTTGAAAAAAAACCCTTGACTATCATGTGCAGAAACTACCCATCTTTCCAAACGGTTTGCACTCTTTGGAGCACAGATGTCAGGTGGGAATGCTATGTTTGTTCTATCGGCATTTTAATGGAAGATGCTCTGAGGAACTAGAGGCATTGATCGCTTCGGCACCGGTGCACAGTCGGGAAATACGCTAAATGCGCGCCAAACATTTATACACGATTGATTTGTGTTACATGATAACGGGTCGCTTCTACGACTCGTTCTTGTGTTCAACAGCTGGGCCGTGGAATGATCTGCCGGCCTCTGTGTTTCCTCCCTCCTACAACACGGGTTTCTTCAAGACCCAGGTTTAGTCCTTCCTGTCTAAATTACAGCATTCTCTTCTAAATCTCCTGTCTCTATAAATATGGCTTATTGGGTGATTATACTCAAGAAAATGCCTAAAATAATATTCTCAAAAGCGTTTAAAATATGAATCGTTCTTTTCGAATGCTATTAAATTCGTAGATTACGAAAATCAATCATGAGATCAAAATAAAATAGAAAGCATTTGAGGCATATAATAAAATGTTCGTTATATTAGCGATCACTATTAATAATGATCAGATTTTCCGCA
This sequence comes from Halesus radiatus, assembly GCA_022606495.2. NCBI lineage: Eukaryota > Metazoa > Arthropoda > Insecta > Trichoptera > Limnephilidae > Halesus > Halesus radiatus. The sequence goes on from JAHDVE020011136.1 coordinate 20,636, forward strand.
ACGTGAAAACCGCTTTTGTTCTCGGAGAGTTAGTGAACGCAACTTTATGATTTATCCGTGATGTAATCCAATTTTGTTGCAACGCCATAATACTGACCAGCGGCTGTATTTGGGTCAGATATACCCATTACCTATACACTAATCCTTTGTTCAGTAGAAATGATCTTGCAGAAAAAGAGTTGATTAGTTGATACTGCAGGGGAATGATAAGTATAATACATTTTATTTATTTAAATAACACATGGCTTAGAATTTTAACAAAAAAATATACAAGATGTTACGAAGTTATAAAAAATACATTTTGACAGCAGTTCACTTCATATCTTTTACGTCTTCCCTAAATTGACGTCGAGCCACAAAAACAGTTGTTTTAAATTTTCATTACAGTTTGCTTACTTGAGTTCTCTAACCGGTTTTTCAATTTCAGTACAAGTATACCATTAAGCATTTTTAAGTAATTTTATTACTTTAAGTAATTTTTATTACTTTAAGTAATTTTTAGTAGTTTAAATAATTTTTGGGTATTTTTAAGTATTTTAATGTATTTTTACGTAATTTTAAGCAAATTTAAGTAATTGTAAGAATTTTAAGTAATTTTGAGTAATTTAAAATAATTTTACGTAATTTTAAGTAATTTTTTGTAATTTTTTGTAATTTTAAGTAGTTTTAGGTAATTTTAAGTAATTTTAAATAATTTTAAGAAATTTTAGTTATTTAAAGTAATGATAAGTATTTTTATGCACTTTTAAGTAATTTTATACAATTTTAAGTAATTTACATTAATTTTAAGTACTTTTAAATATATGTAAGTATTTTTTAAGTATTTAACATCAATTTAAGTACTTTTGAGTAATTTTAAGAAGTTTTATGTATTTTTAAGTAATTTTAAGTAAAATTTTCCAATCCATTGGATATAATGGATTTTTCAATAAATTCTAGTCGCAAAACGCTGTCGAAATTTCACGACGTCAGAGATCTAAGTTCAAGAACTTTGGTACTTTAAATAGAGCACCAATAATTACAGCATTATTGAATTTCTAGTTATAATACTCCTGTATTACAAGAAAACCAATATGAATACACAGCAAACACCATTTGTGCGTTAACAATATTTCTTACTACTTTCGCCACCAACACAACAAAAGCTTGTTTTTAATTAATCGAACCGCCAGAAACGTTTTAAATTTCGCAATCGAAAAGTAACCATTAGCGATGCCTATCTACAATATTGGTATTACGAAAGGTCAAGAACTATAACAACATATCTTTTGGGAGTCGAGAAAGTCAGTAGTTAGTCTCACGAGTTTCTTGAGGCAAAGGCAACCTTTCATCAGTGGGAGTTGGCGAAGGCTGCTTTATTAGTTCACATCAGATAGGTACAACACACCTTACAATAGTATATAGAGTGCAATCCATCATCCATAGTTCATTGTCTTTTTCGATTGGTCATTTGGGCACGCCTGCGCTGTATGTTCCGTATTTTTAACATTTTCTATTATAGTAGATATGTTTTGAGTATATTGTTTAAAGAAAACATATTATATTCTATATCCATATCGCGATCCCCATAAATCTAGTATCAATTTTTTTGCTTTAGAGGAACATTATTTTCCTACAGGTATGCAAGTGTAGTTGTCATTAAAGAATAAATAATATTTTGGGACGATAAGTACCGTAAGTAATCATACAAAAATGACACAAAATGACAATGGTATTTAACATAGAAAGTATCTGTGAAGAAATGTCAACAAATAATAAAAAAATACAACCAACATTAATTAATCATAATACTGAACAGAAACATACTCGTACGTTCAAAATCAGCGATAAAAACAGTCTAGACTACCTGTAGTCTTTTTAACAATATTTTTAATAAAAAAATAAATAATAAAAAAACACCCAACATTTCCACATTTTTATTACTTATATAAAATTATTAGTAACATAAAAAAATGACAGATGTTAAATAATGTTCGCCCATAAACTGAACTAAAATCAGTGTCAAAATAGAGCGTGTCCTATTTTCCATATCAAAAACATATGAAAATATGATCTGAATATTATTATTTACTTATTATGATTATTATTTACTTTTTACTATTCACATCATTTTATTTCATTATTATTATTTACCTATTTTTTATTACGTTTTTATTACTATTTAATAATGAAAATTTACTTCTTATTATAAATGTATTATTAAGTGCCTATTAATATTTACTGATTATTATTTACTTAGCATTAGTTAAATTTTATTATTCATTTATGATTATTTACTTATTAATATTTACTTATTTTCATTAATGTATTATTATTTAGTTATTACTATTTACTGATTATTATTTACTTATTATTATTTACCTACTATTATTTACTCACTACTTCTTGTTAACAAAAATATGGTGAAGGTATTATTGTGGCTTATTATAATAATATTGGAATACAGATACTTTACGATAGTTATTAGGTTAAAATTAAATTATTATTGTTGTAATCTATAAATTTACGGCCTAACTTAAAGATTTGCTGTTAATTTTTTAGTTGTTTATAGTTTGAATAACTTTGGTGTTATTTAAAAAACAAGTATATATATAATAATAATAATAATAATAATAATAATTGGACCATTTCTATAGCGCCGCTTTTGTGAGAAATCACCTCAGGGGCGCTGTACAAATATTACTTCCTATTCTTCATTGGTGTTATTTAAAAAACAAGTATATATACAATAATAATAATAATAATAATAATAATTGGACCATTTCTATAGCGCCGCTTTTGTGAGAAATCACCTCAGGGGCGCTGTACAAATATTACTTCCTATTCTTCTTTGGTGTTATTTAAAAAACAAGTATATATACAATAATAATAATAATAATAATAATAATTGGACCATTTCTATAGCGCCGCTTTTGTGAGAAATCACCCCAGGGGCGCTGTACAAATATTACTTCCTATTCTTCTTTGGTGTTATTTAAAAAACAAGTGTATATACAATAATAATAATAATAATAATAATAATTGGACCATTTCTATAGCGCCGCTTTTGTGAGAAATCACCTCAGGGGCGCTGTACAAATATTACTTCCTATTCTTATATTACGTCTATTCTACGAATTTATTATTATTATAATATTTATTTTTTGTTTTACATTTATTTTCTCTTTTTGGACAGGCTATCATTACACATTATTTATAGATCATATAAAGAGATACAGTTAAATTATCAAAACTAAATTTAATGTTAAATTGGAAAAAAGAAGCTAACTGTATTTATTCCTTACGATATATTGCAAGACGCTAATACAAATGGTAGAGTGATTGTTTTCATTATATTCAAGAGTGTATTAGCTAAGACAAAGAATTATTATCCATATTTTTAGGATAAATAACACAGAATACTCTTAAAAGGGTGGAGCGGCGGGAGAGGATGGTGGCCGGTGGGATTGATCCAGAGGGCCCTCAAAATCTTCTTTGTCTTGGTGACGTCCCTGGGCGGCGTGTCGATATAATATGTCGTTTCACTAAAATTCTAAAGCCACTCATCTCAACACAGGCTGTCCTGGTGAGATGAGTGGCTATTGTTTTTGTTTTATTTTATTTTTTTATTAATCTATAAGAATAAAAAAAAAAAATCTCCACGAGAAAGATGTATTGTAAAGGGGCATTACTCGTTTTTTCCCGGAACTATGTTTTTTTTTTTTTAATTATCTTCAAGCCAAAACATTTTCATTTGATTTCCATTTATATTTAAAAAAAAAATGACATATTAAGAATAATGCAAAAACAAAGTACCACTCTAGTGTCTCACTAAATGAGGACAAGATTATTTAATTTCCACAGTAAACCCACGGTAAACTAGGAAATGAAGAAGGCGAGTATGAATAAACATAAAACGTAGAAATTAGATTTCTTTAAGATATACAATATCTGTGGTCAACGGTAAACGAAATGTAATATGCGCTCACAGATAGTGACAATACTTTATATAAAATAACCGCTTTTAGCATGCGCTTTTAAATATTGGAATGAATTGTTTGTTGGCGGGTGTATACTGAAAATATGAAATGAAATAATTTGTTTTTGTAGGTTTAAAGCATAAGGCCTACAAGCAACTCATGAAAGTAAATATATTATTGTAACACTAACATGTACTAGTACATTGTTCTAGTCTCCTTTAATGGAAGAAATCTTCCTAACAAGCCCTCCATTGATATGCTTGGTGTAACCCTAAATGACCAGTTCAGGTATGGGGGCTCCATCGAAGCCAGAGTAAAATTAGCCTCTCAGAAGATGGGTGTATTGTACAGAGCCCGCAGATACTTTAATACTACACCCTGTACAAATCGCAAGTGTGCCCCACGAAGATGCTCTGAGGAACTAGCGTCAATGATCCCTTTAGCACCGGTGCACAGTCGGTAAACATGCCAAACGCGCGCCCAACATTTGCACACGGTTGACATTTGTCACATGAGAAGGGGTCGCTTCTACGACTCGTTCTTGTGTTCAATAGCTCGGCTGTGGAATGATCTGCCGGCTTCTGTGATTCCTCCCTCCTACAACGTGGGTCTCTTCAATACCCAGGTTCACTCCTTCCTATCCCCTAAAAGATCCTCCACACAGCATCCCCAAAGATGATATAGACCTTGAGGGAAATTATTTCCCTCAGAACCTCCTGTGTGGAGTTATTATATAAAAAAAAGTTTCTTGAAGGATTTGACTTTTAAACTTATAAAAACATTTTATTACATTTCATATTCCGGCACACCCGCCAACAAACAATTCATCTTAATATTTAAAAGCGTTAGTGCCATTAACTACGTTGATTCGTGTCGCTATGTTTGGCTTTCATACCCCGATGCGTAAAGTCGGAATAGTGTAAAACTTGACTTTTTTCTGCGGCGTAAACGGCCTTAAACCGGGCTTTAGGGCGGCTTAACTGTACTAATGCAGAATCTAAGAAATGCAAATTGGTTTTAATAATAGAGCGTGTTATTTTTATTGTTACATTTATCATAAAGATGCTTTTTTCCTTTAAACCTTTTTTCCACAGAACTAGGGCACAAATAAAATATTTAACTTCAGTTATCTAAAAGATAAAAATGAGTAAATAGTTCAGAACTAAATGTTTGATTTTTCTCTTTTCCTTTGTTTAGGGTTTTTTATCCAGTTAAGATCTTTTCCCTAAAAATACACGTAATGTAAAATAAACTCAGTCAAGTAAATACAACCATCAGATGGTAATAGTAATAAGGCCAAAGAGCCGCAGTACTAGTCAGCTAGATCATGAGGGGTATTGCAAGGCCCTAGTTAGTTAGACGATTAAAAAAAAGGGCGGCTTAACTGTACTAATGCAGAACCCAACAAATGCAAATTAGTTTTAATAATAGAGTGTGTTATTTTTATTGTTACATTTATCTTTTCTTGTTTCTGATTTTGAATGCTGGGTTATTCTTTATCAATACATAGTCTGTCGGCAGTAGAATGAATATCATATTACGAAACTGGCCATGTGTCAGTGGGCGTCTATTTGCCGACCTTCGTTCCAATATAAAACCTTTATCTGCGTGATTGCATTTATATTGGAATGCTATAGTCGAGAGTTCGAACAATGGCTGATTAACTACTATCAGACTTGTATCGATGTGTTGTGGTTTGCTATCGAATATGATACAAAATAATCCACATTCATTTTATTGGGAAACCATATTGTGTTATTACAAATGAAATATTCATTTCAAAGTGTTCCTACTTGTTACGCGAATTCAAGCATATTAAGTAATTCAGTCACTATAATCGATTGATTGTTGATACTATATAATATACGAATTAGAATTAGTTAATGCACTAAAACCCATTTTAAGAACACTCATGTTCTGTTCTACTATATGAAAATATTAGAAATCATGGTTTATATGGCGCTTCCAGTATGTTCACGGAGGGGCGAGTTTCCGGTTTTGCAGCCCTTATATGCAGCCTAGATCCAGGGTGGCTGAAATGAGGGAAAGAATAAATAGCTCCAGGAATATCCTCATCATGGAAGCCCACCTCAGTCCAGCCTCCACCATCGACGCATACTGGAGAAATATATTGTCCCCTCATAATATAAATGCCGCAGCAACTAAAAGGATTTATTTTCACATACTTATTTAGTTAAATTCTTATTTTTTTTAATCTTTATTTTATTTTAATTTTTGTTTTATGTGTGATGAACCTTACTACTGTCTTATAATTATTTTATTTTTTTAAACTCTTGTACATATTTTGTATATTTTTTTATATGGAATGTGTGGGACTGAACTAACCTCCCCACATACCGTAATAAACATTTATTATTATTATTATTATTATTATTTTTATATCCTTTTTTAAGTGATCAAAAATCTGAAAAAAGGTAAAATTATTTTGCGATGGTATATTAAGATATTTCAAAAGCGGAAATTTGATAATCTGCATTAACAAAACAAAAGAAAAACGCATATTTTTATTTATTTATTTTGATAATGATCTATGAAGCTTTGAAATAAATCTGCCACCATAAAAATATTAGACAAGAAGCGATAAGAAATAGTACCCATTTCAATGAAACAAAGAGTTAGGAATATGCCATAAATGTGTTCAAGAATGTACCGTGCAGATGAAAACTTGTGCATTTTTTTATTTATTTATATTAAATGACAAATATGAATAACTGTTTCTCTGCACCAGCAATAAATGCGGTGATTTTACGGGGTGGTTTGACATCACAAGAGGTGTTAAGCAAGACTGCGTAATGTCACCGTGGTTATTCAATCCATACATGGATAATTGCATGCGAGTAGTAGCGAGCTGTTCAATCTGTAGTAATATTATAATTCGAGTAAGTCTTTCTCTGGGAGTTCATTGCATAACCGCTCATTAAGGAAAATAGCCACAGCAAATAATCCACCAACCAATCTGAAGAAATAATTCATACCATAGTACACACCTCTTCCGACTCATGGATGATTAACTTTGAGCATTGACGAAGTCAGTACCATAGGGTCGCGGGTATTAACCCATAATGTCCACCGCGATGGAAATAGAACCTTTAAGATTTGAACTTGTCTTACAGAAAAAAAATGTAGCTTTGAAATAAACTTTATGATCACGTGTAACGAATAAAAGGCTTCTAAAAACGTCAAACCACGATAAATCGCTTCCAAACTCCTGCTCATTCGTGCGTTTACAGCTGCAATGATTCTTTTCTAAGCCGATAATTCGAGGCAAAGAGTGAAAAGCCGAAAAACGTGAATATTCCATAGTGTCCGTTTGAAGTTTTATCAATTATCTAGAATCCAGAACTAAACTCGTGTGAACCCAGTGCGGTTTTCAAACATCATTCATTTTTGAGAATTTATTCTAAACTAGCTGATGTGTACCCGGATAAAATAATTGATTTGACAGCGAAAGTAACTATCTCCAAATGAAGAAACATTAATTTGAATATTGTATTTCATCCCAAACGTTTATTTTTTCAAAATATATCTAAATCATAAAGTTCTTAAGTAGGTATTTACTCGTGTTTTCTATTTTGAAAATAGTTTAACAAAAAAAACGTTCTTATTTTCAATATGCAATCTGTGGCTAACCAGAGTGTTATATCTACGGGGTAACCTAAGTAAAACATGGCTAGTTCAATGTTTTTCATACTAATTTTAAAACGTTATAGCAACAGTTTTATATTGGATTTCATTTAAAATACTTTCTAAACCTTCCCAGCACTAATAAAAACAAACTGTGCTATTTTCAGCGAAACCGGTCCAGTGATTTTCGAGAACATCGAGGACAAACAAACAAACTTACATTGATTTTTATATATATAGATAATATCTTTAAAATGATTGAAGTATTAGGTATGAAACATTATGTATGTGGTATGGATGTTATGTATTTTCAGTTATTTGATACCTTGTGGTATCTTTCTCCAACATAAATATCAAAACTCTATGACAACTATTACTTTCGCGAGCCTATGTTGCGTAATTTCGCAAATCTAAAATGGCATTTTATAAATATGTTATCGACTTGTATGTTCTACCACTTAAAAAAAAGATTTATTATACGCCCACAAGGGCAATTAATTGCACGACGAGAGAAAATCTAATTGAAATAATTTTTTTAGCCCCCTACCCATACGAACGTATGTAACGCACGCAACAAGCCGTATCCCGTACGTTCAGGTAAAAAAAAACTATAGCCGAAACCCACAAAGCATCTGTATACATCAGGTTTGTTCCTGTGTCATCTCATTTAGTATTTCGAGGTCAGCCGAAGTTGACGGATGTGTTCGGGTATTTTCGTCTCTCCCATACAAGTTGGCATATTGTAAACAGGTATTGTTATTGCGAAATATAATGAAAAAAAAGGTTTTTTTATCTACTTTTTGAATAATAACCCAAAGGACTAATAATAACCTAAAGGAAGGTCAATCATAGAAGATAATAATAACTATTCCCAAATAAATTACCTGGGACTCGAACCCAGGAGTTCTAGGTCTATCCGGACCCCCTAGTATAAAACATTTATAAACGATTTATCGATAATGTCGGTAACTTGTTAACGTTCCCGAGCATGACTGTAGATCGCTAACAAACGTTCGTTTGCGATCTGCATTCTTGCTCTGGAACGATGACAAGTTATCGACATTATCGGTGTTGTGTACTAGGGGTCTGGGCTCTATCTAACTTTACTAATGAATACTAATAATTAGCCACCTATGGCTTACAGTAATTTTAACAAATATCACACTTCAATTTAAGCTATGTTAATATCATTGATATTCCAGATAGATTTTCCGAGTTTGAGTCCCAGATGCGACCTTTACCTTTTTATTTTCTGTTTCTTTTTTGTTCCATATATTATTTGAGATTTGTTAATATTATCTCCAATGATTAAAAAAATATTACAATGAGGTTTTCAGCTTCATTTAGTTATTCTAATAAAAATTGAATGTTATTATTATATATACATTGCAAAAAACGTTGGTGTAAGATATATAATATTTTTTTTTTTATATTTCTTGGGCATTAACTATGAGACGATTTATAGATATTTCGTTTTAAAGAGTTTTATTCACAATATATATTTGGTATTTAATTTTATTTATTTTCTACCTGTTTCGAAACATCCTTGTCATTTTAATTTTCCTACTTTCATTAATAACCTTCATCAAAATCCAGTTACACTGGAACGTAATGATAATAATAATTTAAACTTTTTAGACATAAATATCAATATAGATAATAAATAATAAGTTTATTTAATATATATAGAAAACCTTCACATACTGACTGTGTTTTACCATCTACTTCACTTCATACTGACTGTGTTATACCATCCACTTAACTTCATACTGACTGTGTTATACCATCTACTTCATTTCATACTGAATGTGTTATCCTATCTAATTCACTTCATTTATTGTCTCATAAACTTGCCTCCTTTAACTCAATGATACATCGAGCTATTAGTGTTATTTTAGAAAGAAATAATAACAGCTTATCTACTAACAACAATTTATAAAGAACTTTTTTGTACGGGTGATTTATCTTAAAAAAATATCCTGCATATTACCAGATCACATTTATCCAGTTTTCTACACTAATTCCAAGTTAAAAATTTAATTAATGAAACGACATTTCTAAAAAATGAAAAAAAAACCTGAATATACACTTTAAAATGTAATGAATGTGATGCTCAGTATGTAGAAATTTTAAAACTAGAATCAGGGAAATGAACTCTGTCTACGAAATAATAACTATTTCGAGTTTCCCAATCATTTATTGGAAATAGGCCATAGCTTCAACATAGCAAAAACTAAGTTTAAACATTCAACAACAAATATTATTAAATTAAATTAATAAAAATAACTTTGTTTATAACCACTGTATTTCATTTGCAAATATGTATATTTTTCAGAAGCAAAGCTCCCCTCGTCAGGATAAACAAGTTATTGTTATTAATTTAATAAATATGACCCCACAGAGTGATTTCAAACATTTGAAGAAATAATTAAAATATTTATACGTGTTTTAAATTATGCGCCTTAGAAACTTTAGAAATTAACAAAAAAATAAAATAAACACAAAATTTATTTTTGTGTAAAAAATAATAGCACCCTGTAAATCACCTTTATTAACCATGTTTCCTTGTTATTTTGAATCCCACCATCTCTTCTCTCTCCAATTTACCATTCCCAATCCTACTACCCTCACCTAATAAAATCTAATTATTTCTGTACTTGTATAATTTAAGTTAGTTTTAAGTATGCTAGTGAATAACACGGATGTGTCGAAACCAGTAGCGAATAAAAAATAAATAAAGTAACAGCTGTACCTTGTGGATAAAAAGCTTGGAAATAACATATAGTAATTACATAATACTAAGTAAAAGCGTGAGCTTTAGAAATATTTTTCCCAATTTTATGAAACAGTTCTCGTCCTAAGACTTCATAGTAATGAACTTATTTAAAAAAAATTAATGTATAAACACAAAAACAATTAATAAGGAAGAAACTTAAACTGTAAATTTAATCTACATTCTAAATGAATTTGACACTACACTCAAAAGTAATGGATCAGATAACCCTTTCAAATGTTTCCAGAAAGAATGTATTACGTGAAGTTACTAGTGGTGGGCGAAGCGGCTCGGTTTAGTGAGCCGGATCACTAAGTCAGCTCTCTGTAAAGACAATCCACATGAAAACTGGACGAAAAAAGTATCGTATAAGAGCGTCTTAAGGACGTCTTTAGGAGGGCCAAGGGAGCGAGGGAGAGGGCATGGTGCGTGGGGACGCGAACCGTCGTTCAAACGAGTCGGATAACCGAACCGGTACAGTACAAAGAGCTGATTTAGTGATCCAGCTCAATAAACCGAGCCGATTCGCCTACCACTAGACGTTACACATCGCATAAAACTATTTATGATCTACGTCATACTTATATTACTTAGGCAAACGCCTTTCATAAAGCAGAGATTATAAAAATAACAAAAAAACATTAAAAAATCAATCACGATGTTATCTCATAGTGTTATCAAATTAAGCTGTCCTCTAAATATAGACCATCTCTGGCTATGAACCCGGAAAAACAAACCATAAGAATGAAGAAAAAAAGTGGTTTCCATAGAAAAAACATTGCAATGCAATTCTGCATAGCTTAATTCGCAGAATGACGTCAGAGCGGGCATTGCGAATGTGAAGCGGTGTAGTCCCATAACCGGTTAGCCCCGGGGCAGAGAAGTGCGGAGCGGTCACTTTCACTGAATCAGGGCTACTCCACTGCCATTTCTTTATTCTTACTACGCACCAAAGAATTATCATAGTGAATTATATAATTGAACATCATATTGGACCTGTTTGTGACCGATTGACCAAGATGTTAATTTTGAACGGCGCAGTTTTAATTCTTCTCGATCGGTCCTCTATTAAGCCAAGCTGATATGGTGGAAGTAGGAACAATTTCTGAGGAAGAATAGACTATTAAACTAGAGGAAATCCATTGTCTCATTACGCACGACTGCCAGAGTAAAACAACGACCACAGTGAAGTATTATTTTAACAATTTATGACGTTATATATTCCAGGTGACAATTATTTTTGAGTCACCCGTGCAGCACAAAAGTAATGAAATAATTTTTAAAGTAAAATTATAAGAATATAAAAAAAATCAATGCAAGATCCAGAATGCAAAATAAAAACTAGAAATACAAAAAAAAAATATTGTTGTAAACATAGATGTAAATATGTTTACTTTTAATGCGAATCTACGTATGGTTCGCTAAATTAGAATCTCAAACATTGCGCACTTAGGATTGTGTCCATTGGTGCATATGCATATATTCTTTCAGTGATGCCCTTGTCAAACGTGATTGTAAAACAGCCTTTTATCTTGCTTACATTTACTTATTGTTACAGCAAATATGGGATGACAGGTTCGATAATCGAATTTGAATATTCGAAAAATTTTACGGTGCGTCCTTTTTATAATATATATTTTTTTTTGTTGCACTTTTCTTTTTCGAAGTCGAATAACTAATTTGGAATATGCTGTATGCAAGCAATGCATCTGCGCATCATCTGCTGGTGTCATTACACTCGTCCCTATCATGTTGTACTATTGTTCCACCCATTATGATGGTAGGGGACAGTGGGGTAATGGCGAACAGCGGGTAACTCCGAACGATCGAATTTTAGAACATATACGAGTATACTAAACAGGCCATGTATAAGCCGCTTTGTTCATCAGAATCGAGCTGCACATCGTGAAGAGAAGTTGCACGTCTTTGAAGGTCAGACCATTTATGTATACATAATAATTAAAAAAAATTAATATTTGTAACGTCGATCTCTTTCTTATTTAGTATTGTGCTATTACGTTTCACAAGCGTAACTATGACTTACCTATATATGCATACGGTGTGAAACGAAATCAAAGTTTGTGCTGTGGATTTATTTTTGTTGGGGTTGTGCTTTTAGCAGAAAACGGTGATGTTCGCCATTACGCCGTGTGCTTCGGGTAATTCCGAACAGCAGGCATATCGTTTATCATTCAATATCGTATATTATTTAAATTTTATAGGGAAATATAAAAATTGAGTTATAATAAAAAAAAAATGAGTCCTGATGAGAAAGCTTCGCTTTTAAAAATTTTTAATGCATAGATTATATTAAATGCTGGTTTAAACCAAACATTTCCTTTATAATTTCTTTGGTATTCACTTTGTGGCGTCATTATTAATAAATGAAATAAAAAATACACTTAGTATTCACCACTTTATAAATATTCACAGATATCTACATATTTCGAAAGTGATTTTATCATCAGTATTCATATATTAATGATGAAAAAAGCATCGCTTTAGAAAAATGTTGATTTAAATGTATATTTATAAAGTGGTGAATGCTAAGTATATTTTTGAATTAATTTATTTAAAAACATTTCCTAATAATTTTATTGAAAATGACACTTCAAAGTGATTTAGCAATTATTGAATTTTTTTTTGTTTGTCTCACTCACCCCCACACTCCAAATAGGGTAATTCTTGATCATGTATTTCCTTTAAATAATATGATTCCTTTATTTTGCGCAAATTTGAGAATCTCGTGGATTTTATAAACTCGATCGAATAATGTATATTAAATAATGCATCATTGAGACCTCACCGGAAAGCCGGTTTATGGTAACGAAGACCTGAACTGGTGTACTTTCACATCGCTTCAAAAGTTTGTCAACATAACTGGTTAAGTGGTTATAAAAAAAAATTAAAGTCAATTTAATGGCTTGGAAAGAACTCATAACTGATATACGAGCATTGATCTAATAAGGTCATTACACTATGGACAAGTCAACAAGCCATTTAAAGTTTTTTTTTTATATATTTGATTTGAATATACCAATTACAAGTTATGCAATATAAATCAAATGCACCTCTTAAGTGGTCGCAATTAAATAGTCGAGAAAAAAGTAGAACTTAATTCTTACATAAATTTTGATGCCAATTTTTTTTCACACATCATTAAAATTAGCCTAAGAGCGTTAAGATTGCATAATGATAAATCATTCGACAAGTAATTGTTACCCATTTGTCGGTAAGTGATTAAACAAAAAACTAAAAAGAAATCTTAAGTCAAAATTTTTACGTAACCCTGTCAATATAATGCAATTTAATTAAATAGAAAAAAAAATTAGACGTGGTGAACGTTTACTAACAGGCAAGGATTTATTTTCTACTTGCGATAAAAATAATAAAATATGAATATTATACGAATCATGATGTGAATACTGGACAAGAGTCCTAGCTACCCCAGCCAGCAGGACTATGGCATCCCCTATTGAGGTATGTCGAGAGGTTTAACGAAGCGAGAAGGGTAAGAAGATGAGAACGAGGAATGTCGGAAAGTATCTGGCTATTCCGATCTGGTGTGGTCATTTGTATCAATTATCATGATTATTCGAGTAAAGGCTGCGCCACTTTTATTAATGTGTAATAGAACGTATTTTATTAATTACACATTTCTAATAAACGATTTATGACCCCCGAGTAGCAATCCTGACAATAGAGGTGGGCGTTTCAGTTTCATTTTCAAAATAACCGAAACCGTTTCGGTTTCTCAAAATAAACGGTTTCTAGAAACCGTTTAAAAATAACGTAATTTTTTTTTCATATACATAAATATAAAATAAATAAAAGTTATAGTCTGTTATAATTACGTTGAATGATAAAAAGTAATATATGTAGGTTGTTTAGATAATATAAATCATAGGCTTCATGGCTTCCTATTAAAAATATATATATGAACTTACCAAAATGTGAGGACGGGGTTGGGGTCAACTTTAGCGATACTTTAAAATAAAGTCAATCACAAATAAGGCCACAAAAGTATGCACACACTCTGATAATATTATATACTTCAATTAATAACGGCCAACTGAGATTCAATATTAGTACTACAGCATTCATTTATATTATTATTACATCACTTTATTTTTGGTTAAATATTTTAAGTTAACTATTTCTATGAGTTTTAAAAGATTCAAAATTTATTAATATTCAAGAACATCAGTTGCTCGACTTTTTTAGATTTTAATCTTGTTCTTCTGTCACTTAAAATTAATCCTGTCTTTGAAAACATTCGCTCACAGGGAACTGACGTCGCCAAGAAGTTACATTTGTTGCGGAATATTTTGGATAGATTGGGGTACACATATTGATTTTGTCTCCACCATTCTAATGGGTTATTTTGTCGTGGCAATACGGGCTCTTCCAAAAACATTATCACTTCTCGTGATGATCTGGAATACGAGGAACTGGCGATGCTATGGTGTTCACAATCAGTATCAAAGTCAAATAGAATTCACAGTTCGTGACGTTTTGTGGGGGTAATATTAACACATTGTGGTATTATCTAAACTTCTCCCGCTTCTGCATCTAAGAGTTCAATGACTAAATCGATAGCTTTCATCTTAGCATTCTCAGCCTCTGACGTTCTTTTAAATGCACGCGCTTTGAATCTCGGATCCAATAATGTGCACAATGCTAAGGATTCATTTTGATCAATGTCGTCGAATCTATCATTTATTCCTAATATTAATTTTGCCAGGACTTGTTTTGCTTGTGCACCTAAAATTTCTTTCTATAAAATTCCACAAACTGTCAATAGGCCCGATGTTAAAACAATAACAAGACTGGCAGTCATGTATTTTTCCCCGCTGATGTTTTTCGTAACCTGCTCAAACGGTTCCAAAATCTCGATTAATTGCTTGCGCAGTTTCCAATCTTCAGATGCAAGACACGGTAGATTTTTGTTAATTACCGCTATCGTACATTGTACAGGTTCTTGAAGCTCCGATAAGCGTTTTAACATATAATATGTTGAATTCCATCGTGTCGGAACTTCTTGCAGTAACTTCTTTGGTTGTACAACTCCCGAATTTAATTGATATTTTAATAATTTTTCAGTAGACAGGTTACTTTTTTTGAAATGTCTAACGATTGTTTTAAATTTATTGGTTGTATCTGAAACAATTTTTAACGCATCTTGAACAATTAAGTTTATTTTATGTGCATAAAAGCCAAAGTGTTTCCACTTGAGAATGTCATTTATAGTACCCTTGATGTTAGATGCATTATCGGACACAACAACTAGCACCTTTCCACCTAACTCCCACTTTTCCAAGATCCTTTTTAATTCTTTAGCCAGCTCTACACTTGTGTGGGGCCCGCTAAAAGAGGCACAACCAAGTAAAACGGTTTGAAAAACCAAGTAAAAAGTGTGCCGTTATAGCCACGTAGCTCTCGGTCGTGGAAGAAGACCAAAGATCTGTAGTTAAACAAACACTCGTTGCCTCAGTTTTTAACAAGTCTACAACTTTAAGAACACATTTATCGTAATGCAATGACAACAAATTATTTGACACATATTTTCTGCTGGGTAAAGTGTATGATGGAATTACACCAGCTATCAATTTGACGAAACCGCTATCTTCAACCATGCTGAAGGGTTGAAGATCTTCTATAAAGTGGCCCATAACAAAATCGTCAATTTGTTTTTTTTTTCCTGCGAACTAATGTTTTTTGGAATAAAAGGCATAATATTTTGCTGTGTCGTTTTTCCAAGAAAAAAACCTGAAGTGCTGGCTATGACCTGTGATTTTTCAACTGGCTGAGCTGATAATTCAGAAGCACTCACACTCACACTTGTTTGATCACTTTCGGTTATAGTTTGACTAGCCACTCTAGCCAGCGGAAGAATCACATTTTGCCGACGGGAGATTTCCGAATTGAACAAAGTTAAATGTACTAGGGGATGTTTTCTCTTTAGGTGTATTTTCAAATTAGACACAGTAGATTTAAATGAAATGCGCGTCTTACATATATTATACTAGGCAAAATCATCCCCAACAGTTTCGAAATGTGTCCATAGAACACTAACCTTTCTGCGTTTATGCGACGACATCATAGAAGTAAGTAAAATAGTCTTGATATAATAATAACAAAAAATTATAAAACTGAACGACGGCACTTGTCAATGTTCGCGTTAATACAATTTTTCGCATACTAAACTGACAAAATGTTCAAATATTAAATCTCCCCAAATAATATACTTTATGACTGCATGTGTGGATTGAAAAAGGAATCTTCCAGAATGATCTAAAAATCGAAACAATAATAAGCAATTCTTGTTCTTGCGTATTCCGATATCACCTAAAATGTGGCACTGAACAATCGAAGATTTTTATTTTCCCGGTGCCATATTTGATATTACCAAAATGCTCTGGCCCTTTTTGGAAAGATAATATTGATTATCTGCGACATTTTATCATTATTACTTACTTGAGACAAGCCATAAACAGATCTGTCGGCTTTTTTGTAAACATTCAGGTTTGAATTACCTAGCCAGAATAAGTAAAGGCGAATAGTAAAAATTAGAACGTTTTGTTTAATGAGCCACAATTCACTACGGTAAATAGTTTAACCTTTTTTCTTCGTTACTAACATTAGCTGGTGGTGGTTCATTATATTGTATTTCATGAACAGTCTCTTTTTACTTCAGAGATGGATTGCACTCGATGAAGTACGTACCCACGAAAGGAAAAGATATCGCATCAAAAGGAACCGTGTTTGCTTGAGACTATATTTTTTTTATCACTAGTGGGTCTGCCGTTTCTGTACATTACAATTTTTTTTTCTTCTAGTCTAAAAAACACTTACATTCTTCTTTCAAGTCTAGATACCCCGGCTGATATTATACGCGAATATACGGCATTTATTACTACGCTAACTAATTAACCATCGTGCTTTTACTCAGCAGGGATAGGCAGAGAGGATAGACCGCCACACAACTCTGTCTCGGTATAGACTCCTTGCTTCATTCACATTCATATAGCGTATTATAACCTACTCCAGTATGTATTTGCTTCACTTGATTATGTCATATATTCTTCGGGTGTCCCCGACTTCTAATACCATTATCTTCCACGCCATATATTCTCTTTATACCTCTCTTCGGTCATCCGTTCAACGTGCCCAAAACATCTAAGAGTCCTTTCTCAATCTTAACAATTACGAAGAAAATAGTTATCATTCCCATAATTTAAATTCATAACCATGAAAGATAAAAATAATACCATGGTTGTAGGACAAATTGATTTTGCTAGATTCGTACTTATCTGCAGTTCTGAAATACTAAAACAACAAAAAAAACAGCTAAAATCCTTATAAAATTATTTTTAGAAGTTGATGTCCACGAAAAATTAAGGTAAAAAGTAGCTCCCAAACTCGAAAACGTTGGAATCGTGATTATTAAACCACAACATTTCGCGGTGAACGATGCGGCGAAAGCGTTTGTTTGAAACAGGTCACGGCAAATATCGCATGGCGTTGCAGTCGGGCGTTTAATTTTATCGAAGCCGTTTTTCGAAGCCGTTTTTCGAATAAGCGTTTCACGAGAAAGCGTTTTACAAGAAAGCGTTACGGCATTTCGCGTTTAGCGTTGCGGGCGGGCGTTGCGGGAGGGCGTTACATTTTTTAAAGCGTTTTGCCGCAACGGTCAGAAACGGGGTGTCGGGAAAAAGCGTTTCACGCAAAAGCGTTCGTTTTCAAACGGTTTACGACGGTTACGAGTTTAGTAAATGGTGCGGGGAGCTGTTTTAAATGTTTCGTGCGTAATTCTGAAGCGAATTATCCTCTACTCCTCTACTGGAATCATTTCGCGCGGGTTTATTGGAGACGTAGTTACAGATTTTTTAAAACGGTTTTTCTAAAATCCTCGAAACGGTTGCAACCGTTTCCTAACTTAAACGCTTTCATAAAAACGGTTTTACGTTTTTTTACTCACCTCTACCTGACAATGTCGTGTTTTGGAGGATGTCGCTTTGATCAGATCACATCTGGTTGCGTTTGGCTGCCCAGTACTGTTAGCCAATTAATTGCTGTCTTCCTGTCACACACAATGCAATATAAACATGCTCATTGTGCCACACTGCAACTAACTTGTTCACATAACTACGAAGCACAACACCATGCACTTTTATTTTGAAAAACAAAACAAAATAAAAACACCGCAGTCACAAAGGAAACTTTCAAAAGTGAACAAATTATTTTATTACATTTTATTGCATATTTACCCATATTCTTTGGAATACTGGTTCTTGGGATGTTGTACTTTATTTAATACATTAAATAAATATTTTGGATAAATTGGCATCATGGCAGATATTTTCAGACATCTGCTCTGATGATGGGAAATGAAAAGCTATTCGAAATATTGTATCAAGAACGAGATTGCACAATTCCACCCATATCACCTAAAAATATGTGATAAAATATTTCCTAATACTAACAGATCTTAGCTAAATTCAAATTTTTTTGTGTAAAAGGAACAATCGCTTTAACGAAAAAATATTTCATACTTTTGCTAGGACGAAACTAATTTAGGTAATCTAAAAACCATTGTTTAGGCCTCAATTAGGTATCAATAAGATGATTGAGAAATGGTTTTACTCAATAAA
Source organism: Halesus radiatus (assembly GCA_022606495.2). NCBI lineage: Eukaryota > Metazoa > Arthropoda > Insecta > Trichoptera > Limnephilidae > Halesus > Halesus radiatus. Next base: position 39,667 of record JAHDVE020011136.1, read on the forward strand.
CACCCTTTTTTTAATTAAAAAAAAAAATCATTTATAAGTTTTGGCACGGAGTTAACATTTTTTAAACTACCAAACTAGGAACATGCCCATATTATGTAAGTCTTACTAACTAACTAACTAACCATCACGCCGTTTCGCCGCAGGGGTAGGCAGAGAGGACGGACCGCCAAACAACTCGATCTTGGGATACACTTCTTGCTTCATTCACTTTCATACATCGTCTCATACATTCTCTTCTGTTATTTCGACTTCTGACATGGCCCGACTGAAGTATTTAATACAATTGATCGTGCCATGTCTTCCTCGGTCGTCCCCGGCGTCTTCTTCCATTCACATTCGCGTCATATATTCTCCTTACACTCCTTTCTTTCCTTTTGGT
>JAHDVE020011137.1:0-18739 GCA_022606495.2 Halesus radiatus
GAATGGATCACTTGGAGTTCACTTGTTTGTATAAACCAGCATTAGGTGTGGAAATGTTTGCTTTACAAATTTTTGAAACAATTAGAAAACTGGACAATATATTCCACGATTTTCTGCAAACTGAATTATTAATCGAATTTGTATATATTAAGACGAACTAAAATAAAAAAAAAATAAAGTGAAAAGCTTACTTTTAAAATCCAAAGTTACAATGGTTATTAAACTTAAAAAGAAACTTTATATCGGTATCCTTAATAACGCTTATAACATTAAAACAGTTTGTAAATTAAATTACAATTTTTTTGAATTAAAAAAACCAAAATTATAAAGAGAAATAATACAAAGAACGCCAACCTAGAAACCAGACCAGTTATCCCACCAACTTGTCAAATGGACAATATAGATATTTATTTTTCAAAATGATGTATCAGATGTGATTTATGAAGGTATACAAGGGCAAATAATTTAATTGAGTTATCGGAGAGATGTAACGAATGTGACACGAATACAGTATAGGTTTTGAGTAGAGAGATGTAACATGTTTGATTACAGGTTAGACACTAATAGCTACATCATGAATCTGTCTATTTCGCAGTGATACAGGTGTAGAGTAACCTAGTTTCCAAAGTGAATGATCTACGAGTACCTATTTTACCACGCCATGCAGCATCTTTACTATCAATCAAAATCACAACACACTGTATTCAGCCATACGAAAATGGATATGCATGACCTGATTTTACGCTAATGCAGAGTTATGGCATAACGGCGTTGAGCTTAATGTTGCTACGCAATAGTACCTAATGCTTTTGCAAATTGTGATTTAAGCACGAGATGTTTTAATAAACATAAAAAATGACAAATACGTCACTTTTTCGTTTCGTATAGTGATGGATTAAATCACAAACTCGTAACTGTGTTTTGAGTTAACTACTACGTTAGTTTGATAGTATAATTTTATTCCACATTAGCCGGACGCGCACAAATTCTGGTGTCAGGTATCCAATCAGAAGAATGTGCGAGTTATTTAATCAAAATCAAACTCTGATGAATTCCGATATATTCTTTGATACATGTGGTACTTTTAAAAGAGAATTGAAAGCTGTTTACATATAATAATATTAAACACACAACAAACTTCAACAAACAGTGTTTGGATATTATGTACTTTTTTTATTGTTTCCTTGTAAAGCAATATTTTAAATTTAATCATTATTTTTTCTCTTTTCATTCTTGTAAGTATTATTTGTAAAGTTTATTAACCTCCTGTTACTCTATTTAGAAATTTTCTGTGTAACACAATCTTAAATTCCTTAACTTGTCTAAATATTATTTTAAATGTTTTTTATATTTATCATATTAATCAGTGAGAAATAGGTTAGGATATTTATATACTATTTGGATATTATTAATGTCTGTATCTGTATTTTTTCTATAAATAAATAATTTTAAAAAATATACATATAACGATAAATATCACGATAAATACAGATAATCTTAAAAATTTCAGTTTTTATTTTATTGTATCAAGCTGTTCAATTATAGTATATATTTTTAGGTGTGCAAAAAAAGTCCGGTTTTCCTATAAAATCCTTTTTTTTGTATGAAAATAATCGAAACAGCATGATGCATCTAACGTAGAAAGAAGAATCTATTTTTGTTTTAACTCTCCAACAAACCTTGCAAAATTTGACACCTCACGTTGGGACCATCGATATCCGTGATATACTCGTATATATATCCTTCGAATTCCACAGAGGAGGCTCTAAATAAAATAAGGGATGCAGTGAAAATCGTATTTTTACGGAGAGAAAGTTCTGAGAAGCAAAAATGTATGAGGAATGGGTAGAAATCTGAGGGTCAGCGTGTCTAGAAGCGACAGTTATATACTGAAGTCGTTATTTTAAAAGCGAATTTCTCCCTTTAAAGAATAACTTCTTTATTTAATTTTTGTCGCAACATTTATAATAATGAATTTCCCTTTAAATCATCGATTGAATATTCTAGCATAACTGTTTTGTTACGTTTTAAATTTTTGAAATTTAACTATGCCCAATCTGTCATAACATCACACTTAATTTATTTATTTTTTGTACATTCAGTCACCTACCTCAGAACAGGTTTTACCTAGCGAGGTAGGTAATGTAAACCATACAATAATATAATTACGTAACATATTGCAATTATATTTAAACATAATTTATGAGACTGTTTTATGTTATTTCGATCAAGGTCGAGTTATCGACATTGAAACTGAAAATCAAATCATTTTGAAAAACAAAAAACTTATAAGCTCTGGAATTTATTTACCGGCATAACAAATGTGTGCAATAATATTTTTATTTTGTTATAAGATAAAACATTTATGGTATAATAATTTTAAATTGTTTTTATTAAAATTATGAATAATTTTAAGATCAAAGTTATGATAAATCGAAAGAAAAGTTATGCTACCCTAACAGATTTTTTTGTTCAACGGAATAACGCTTTTAAGTTTCTTCTCATGTTTTTTTTTTAAATACTTAATAAATAATAACTCTTTACTACGACTTATATTAAATACCTCCACACAGCATCACCAAAGATGACAGACCTTGGGGGAAATTATTTCCTGCGGAGTCTCATGCGTGAAGTAACAGTAGACAATCTGCCATATGACATCTTTGCGTGACAATCTTTTTTTTATTATTGTAAATATGTGTTTAATAAATAAAAATAAAATAAATAATTTGTAAAAATATTGATGCAGAATTAGTTCATTTATTCATTATGAAACGTAAAATGTCCAGTATACTAAAAATTCAATGTATATATTATCAAATGCCAATTTACGCGACTGAAAGTAGAGACCTTTATCCGGGAGATGACAGAGAACGGCTGCTGATGATGATATATTTTTAACATCGGTATAAACAATCTTTTATAATATATTTTTAACTGTGACATTGTTTTGAATCAAAGCACTCGAGAGAAAAAAAAGTAACTCCGGAGGCTAATTTCGATTACAAATATTTAAATTATGAAAATTCTCAAGGAAGAAAGAATTTATGGTTGTTTAAGTGAAATAATTAAAAGGACCGCTGAAAGGAAGACAAAATCACCAAATTTCTGGCGATAATAAACATTTCTGAAAAATATTTTTCGTTGATTAGAATTTTTTAACACAAAGAAAGTTTCGGAACAAAGGGTGCACATATAAAATATCTCTGTTACAAAAATAGCTTTCTTTCTCTAGAAATAAAGAAACAATTCCAAGACAGAATATCTTATCGAAATATTTATAATCTTTAATAAGGTTTCAGCATATTTCTTGTTTCGTTAGAAATAAAATAAACCTATCTAATCTTAAAGCTTAAGGAAGTTATTTGATAACGAAATCTGAAATTATATTCTTATACAATTAAAAAAATATTCACGGATATCTTTTTTAGAATTTTATCGAGGTTTTTTTCGAATTCAAACTGCTCTAATCTACGAGTCGTAATTTATATCTTGAAATTTTATTATTAATGAGAATATCTACTCCAGCGCTTTCATTCTACTTTCAAATTTCATTTCCATTTCAGTGAAGGCTTCAGCCTGGTAATTTTCAACCCTTTCGCTAAACTGGGACGGAAGACTGCCATTATGGTTTCCAACTAGGTTTCCTGGAAAACCCACTGAAAAATTATGACCAACTGGCGAGAATTTTTCTGAAATATTATATTTGACGATTCGCGTCATAACTGGCTAAATCTAAATAATAAATTCGTTTCCAACCTTAGTCGTCTGTTTTTGTTCTTCTTACCGGAGGTTAAAAACCATCATAGCTGTATATTTTTTTGGTGCCTATGTATTCAAAAGTCATATTTGGAAATGCTGTGAAGAGGGTCTCCTTAAGAAAATAATGGACTGAACCTGGATTAAATACTAGGAAATATTAACAGAAATCTTAAATTTGAATACTAAAAATTGTAGGAAAATGAAGCACTGCTAGTGAATAGAAATATGTTTTTAAGATTATTCATTGAAAGATTTATTTGAGTGAACAACACAAAATAGATAGAAGGCATGATGCTTGAACTGAGTGAGTGATTTAGAGTTATTGGTGAGGAGATAAAGGGTTTCCACAGCACTCGAGTGAAGCGATAACCTGTGTTCGACTAAACAGTGAAAAGATTTTCGTTCACTGAAACTTCGCTTACCAGCATCGCCTTGAATGAAAATTAAAATTTTTGTATAGTAAAATTATATTGTTAAGTATAATAGTGGCCTGCATTTTATCATAGTCAACATAACCGGGAGTTCTTTCTATAAGCGTTGCGGTACTTCATCATTTGTGGCTCTTTCCGTTCATGCAATTTTTCAGCATTTTACGTTATACCCACATTTTAAATCCTCCTACCTTTTTAGTTGGAGTTTAATGTCAATTGCCGCAAAACAAGGATGATCAAAATTTATTCTTCCATTTTCTTGATTGATAATTCTGATGAGTTTGTGCACGTTGCTGTTCATTCATACTGCTTTTGTTAATGAAAGACATAAAAAAAAACATCATATTTTATTGTTTTAAAAGCACTTCCATTCACACGGAAGTAAATAATCCATTTGGTCAATGAAGAATGCAACTAAACACAGTCCTCATATTCTTAATCATCTTCCATAGTACTCATACTCCTATAGTACAATGTTTAGAAGTTCAGAGTTAGAATAAGTGTCCACTTTAAACAATATACAATGGGCACATGTGACCCTTTTCTTTTCATAAGTATAAAACTAAAGCTTTTGTGTCTTTATGTGACTTGTGAAGTATCGAGAGAACATAAAAATTAAAATTCGCTTTACGAGCAATGGCAGTACTTAAAGCTCGTAGCGAACTAATAAAAGTGCACCGGAGGCCGTTAACGTTTGATATGTTTTCTCTCAGAATCGAACATCTGATGTCAACTGAATAAAAAAGCGATCAAAGTGCCCCTGCATTTCCGAAGTCATTTAGACCCGGGATTCAAGGAATTATAGTAGAATCTGGTGCTTTGAGGACGTCCGATGATGGAAAAAGCTCTGCATTGACTATAAAGATTTTAATACATTTTTCTTCAAATAAAGTTAATACTTATGCCGGGCAACAAAGAGTAAGAAGTCTTTGAAATGCGAATTTTAAAATTGTTGGAGCCATTCGTTAAATAATTGAAAGTCTAAAATTTTGCTCAATATTGTATTTAACACCAAAAGAAAAAATCTCAAGTTTCTGAATATCATGGGGAGCAACAAAAACAAGGGAGTGGTTCTAAACCTCGGATTACGAGCATAAAGGTCTATTCATAGAACATTACAGTACAGGCGCAGCACAGACATGAGTATTCTCATTACACCGTGCAGCACAGCATAGACACGGCACAGACGCAAGTACGGCTGTCAGCTGCACTGTCAACTGAGGGTCAGCGTCTGCCGCAACATGTTTGGGGATTTTATAATAATACAATATTTATTATTATTTTATAACCAGAATTCTCTGACCAATTCAAACAATTTATAATTTCTTCAAATGTTTGGTAACTTTGTGGCATCATTATTAATTATATAAATTAAAAATATACTTTGTATTTACCACTTTAATTAAAATATATAAATATTTCTCTACATGTTTCGATAGCAATGCTATCATCTTCAGGAATAAATGAATACATTTATTTATTGAATACATTTATTTTTTTAAATGTATTCATTTATTCCTGAAGATGATAGCATTGCTATCGAAACACGTAGAGAAATATTTATATATTTTAATTAAAGTGGTAAATACAAAGTATATTTTTAATTTATATAACAAACAATTTATCGTTATTTATCTTCTAGGTTTTAGCAATATCTGCGTCTAATAACGTCAACTGACAAAGATGGCGGTGCTAACGGTATGTGTTCATACTAAATGCACAGGCGCAGGCGTCACAAGCATCCACCAGTATGTCAAAATATTCTAGCCGACAATCTCGGCTCTTGCTGGCCCGTTCATGCGTGGATACGTTACGTTTACGTAAGCAGTAATGTGAATGTGTTCATAGATAATGTAGGCAACTAATGTCGTCGTATCTGTATTGGATTGTTCTGCACTGCGCGGTGCTGGTAGATGTGAATCGAACTTAATTCGTTCCGGAAACATGTTCGTAATCCAAACCACTCGTATATCAAAGCAAATGTTCCCATAAGAAAAATTAAAAACTAGTATGATTCGTTCTAGAACTTAAATTATTCATACAAAAAAAAATATTTATGTAAAGTATGTAATTACGTAGGTTTTTATTATTTAAATATAATTGAAGTACATAAAATTTATCAACCACATGTATGAATGTATTAGAGAAAGTAGCGGGACCCCATATATAGCTTTAGTTAGCGTCTTACTATTATACTATTATATTTATATTATACTATTAGCTACGTGACTGGTACGGGTGCAGTTCGGATGATGTGTTCCGGGTGCAGCCTGGAAGAGGCAGATCGTCTCGATGATAGCCAACCTCCAATAAGAGGATACATCGTAAGTACAAGAACAGCAGACCCGTCGACTCCGAAAGTTTATTCAGATTAGATGGAGTCTTGAAGGACCTCATGGTCTCTTCGCATCTACTGGCAACATGGAATAAAAGGGAATATTCACATTACATCGTGCATGAATGTGTTCATAGATAATATTACAAACTAATTTTTCCGTATCCGCCAGTTTGTGTGTCTGCAGTGGGCGGTGCTGGCAATATTGAATCTAATATAAATTTTTTTTTTTTTCATTTAACTCCACGCAGGAGGCACCGAGAAATACAATTTCCCCTAGGGTCTATGTCATCTTTGGGGTACTGCGTGAAGGGTATTGCTATCTGATAGGCACTCGGATGATTACCAAAGAGAATTTGATCAAAGATTTTGAGCACTGTAAACATTCGTGCAAATATGCTCTTCCGTCTTTTCTATCAACGCAGTACGGAAGTGAACAGTAATTTATCTTTATAAACAATAATTATTAGCCTGAAACACTCATCAAAATTGAAAAAACCTTCCGAGAAAAGATAAATGTCGCCGACAGGACTCGAACTTGCACCCTTCTGATTGCCGGTCAGATGCTCTACCGTTGAGCTACGTCGACTTATCGCAAACCCGCCAAGTTAATCAATATATACTAGTGTTTCATTCAACAATTACTGTTTTTTTTTATTATTTTTCACCTGTAAACAACCAACTTTATTAGTATGAGAAAGGCTTGTAACGGCTAAATCCCTCAATAGATGGCGTCGAGGCAAATTATGTCTACATTTTATTGGTGAAAATTGCTTTGACTTGTCAAATATTTATTAATTGATAAACTAAAGTTTTTAAGACAAGATTTTTGTGCATAGCGCAAAACAATTATTTTTATAAACAATAATTATTAGCCTGAAACACTCATCCAAATTGAAAAAACCATTTATCTTTCCGTATTTATGAACGGGCCTACCTATGAGCTTTGGTCTAGATGTAGGTATGCAACTCAGATACCATACAACCAAGATACAAGCACCTAAAAGTGCACTACAATAGCGAATATAAAATACTGTTTGGTTTCCGACGTTATCGCTACGCTTCGACAATGTTTGCTGGAGGTATGCACAGTTACTACCCCTCCCTTTTGATGTAGTGGATCGCTGGCGTCAAGGAATGACTCAACAAGTGCAACAACTCCATCGTTCAAACACAGTTTTGCCGGATAATGTATCCGTTAACAAGAAATGACAGCGTTGCAAGAAACTTACGAGAAACACGAACGGCACTATAATTTTATCATATTTTGATTTATGATCATGAAAGGAATTTATTTTGTATGTATTTTATTGCTAGACCATTAGAAAATACCTGATTATTATTAGTACTTATAATTATCCCAATGGTATGTCGTCCGAATGTTATCAATTAGATAAAGCCGTGGAAAATATATGCAAAGGCTTAAATATTTTTTTAAAACATTAACTCCGTACAGGAGGCCCTGAGGAAAAATAAATCTTTCAAGGTAGATGTCATCTTTGGGGATGATGTTTGGAGTCTTTTTAAGGAATACAAAGGGAGTAAATTCTGGGAGGGAAAAAAGTAAAGGAGTGAGCAGGAATCTAGGGGTCAGTGTGTCAAGAAGTAATGAGCGTATTAATCCATCCCTACCACTGCAATGCAAAGCGATGGGTTTGGAGAGTCCAGCTCGGGAATCAAGGGGTCCCCCTTAAGACCCAGCAATCCCTCTGAATAAAACACCAGACTATCGACTTTTAGCATCTAAAGAAACACTGTGACTATCGACTTTTAGCATCTAAAGATAACTTGATAAAGATACTTGTTAAATAATAGAAATAGAATATGTTATTTATATTTTAGGAACATACTTTGCGATTTCTATGGAGGGAAATTCTAATTACGTTTTCAACCAGACATCTAAATAGCGACTGTCTTTAAAAATAACGTATATTTTTTTAGTGATTAAAATTTTCAAGTTTTCAAAGGAAGTTTGTAATATGTACATAGAAATTCGAAATGGGACGGATCGGAAGAGGATGCTAAACCATCCTCTGCCGATCCGTCCCACCACGCAGTTGGTAGGCAGACGGATTTTCCACTAAGACCTGGACAAAACTCAACACATTAATCCCCACACCTCTGCTTAGCCAGCAAATATTGCAAACCACTTGGGGTGACCTATGGCAAAGGTGTTGGTTGCCCAATGAATGGTTTCCGCGGTAGCTACACCCATTCCCGCCTCCCAAATTGTGCATGAATTGAAAATAAAGTTAGACATCCAAAGGTGCCTTATCGAAACAATTGTTTTCTAACCCATCTAGGAAAGGAAATGAAAATAATACGATTTTATTATCAAATTATGAAAATGTTAAAAATTATACACTGATTTCATGAGTCATTCCAGTAACTAATTATTAAAATATAAAATAAGAAATACCAGAAATCGTACATCATACTTTCACATTGCAAAAAATATAGAAAATTGTGCGAGGGAAAAATTTAAAACCTAAAAGTTGATGTTTTTTTATCTCACTGAGTAAATTTTTTTTCTGGAAAACTCAAAGTTATCGCATTATTTTCCCCAATTTTAATTCTTCACTTTCAGCATTGAACATTTACGGAATTTATACACGAAATTCAGCGTCACAGGCGACCAAGTAGCACAATAAACATAAACATATCCTGTATGCGCCATTATCCGAGTGGGGGAAATCCACTTTGCGGGGATAATCGGGCGGCACTTACCGGAAACGGATTTGGGGGCATGCTCGGCACGTTAACGGAATTCGTAAAATGCATAACACGGTCAATTATCAAAACAATCTCACGAGGGGTGATTCTAATGAAGAAAAGGGGTCATTGACTAATGAAATTCGATTTCAATTCCAATTGACTCTAGGTTAGACAATAAATTGAGTTGAATTACTTTGTAGGGGACCGTTTTTGACAAATGTTTGCTTTACGTGTCACGTGATGTTGTGGTAAAAATTGATTTAATATTTAATAGTTAATTCGGAAATTTATTGTCTTCACAAAGCAGTATTGAAATTATTGATTGTTTTGTGTTTAATTCGTAGAACTTAATTAATTTTTTAAAAAAGTATTTAAATTAATGATTTTATTTAACATACAGTTCGGTTCGAGAGTAACTAGAGATTACCAAGAAAAAATACATTTACGCAATATAAAGGTATGAGTATGGATTTAAGGTAACCTTTCACGGACAACACGAAGTATGTGTTTAAAAGAAATCACTAATTTGATTTGTTGACGGAAGATATTTAAGTTTTATACATTTGCTGGCTTCTACCAATTGTATATAAATAATAACATTTTATATTTTGATATAGTCGATATTGGATAATCTAAAACTATGAAGGGTTTATCAGAACGAACCCGACAGACTTTAAACAGCGATTCCTGACCTAAATTGAAGTAAAACATGTAGATGTCATTTTGCTGTCCGATGAAACAAAACAAATTCTACCATATGCCGCCACTGGTTACAACATACAGCTAGGGAATTAATGTCCCACCCTTATTATTCAATGCTGTGAGAATGGGACAGAACGCGTCCCACGTGGTATATAAAGTCATAACCAGTGGCGACATGTGATATATATATATATATATTTTATTTTAAAAAATGTGACCGAACAGCAAAATGACACCCTCGTTTTTTAATCCAAAGAAACTCAGGAACCGTTGGTTTAAGCTTGCCGAACGTCCTGATACTCCATTTATACTTCAGATCCATCCATAAAAACAGATTTATCGACTACAAAATTGAACAGCGAACGGCTATAGGTACAATGACATTACAAATGGTAAAGGTATGAAAAATGAACAGTTCGACTAACGGTCGATTATTTCACGATAATATTCATAAAATTAAAAAAAATATGTACGAAATTTAAAATTCAACAAAACATTCAGAAACCTATACATTACGCTTGCGTAATAATAGTTGCAAGTTGCATAGCATGCAGCTTCCTTGTAGTTTCACCCCATAACTATAAAACGTATATACGGTGCACTTTAGAGTGTGCAACAAACCCGTCTCAGGAATAGTAGAAGTATTCAACCTACTTGGTACTGGCGCACACCCTCAGAACGAAGTACCGTACAGCTTCCGCTCCGCTCTTAATGGACTGATGGGAAAAAAGGAAGCTAGCAGCGGGAAACGGTGGACTTGTGAGGAGAGTCCTCGAATATTAGATTGGAAAACGAAGAGTAAATATTCAAAGTACGATATAGAGAACAGCCATTCGAAATTGTCTGAACTCGCAATGAATGTGATTCATAGGACGATTCATTGAATGCTCGCCAACATTTTAATAAGTGATATTTCGATTATGTTATTGACAAATACGTTAATTATTTGATTTTTTGTGTAAGTAATTATCTTTTAGGTCCATGTAATGGTAAGGAATTATACATATAGTTATGTGAATACCGCACAAGAGTCCCAATTGCCCACAACCGTTCGATTGGGTATGTTGTGGGGCTGAAGGAATTGGAGAAGAGAAGCGAAGTACTGACTACTTAGATCTGGTCAACGAACAAGGCTAAAGCGATTTCAAGTAACGTTTCACACAACTAGTTTCAAAGGGTTGGTAATTTAGAATAAGGGAATAAAAAAATTGCAATAAATTGGGTTTACCCATGACGATAGAATTAAAGTTTTTTGTATTTCTCGGTAATTGAGGCTATGAACACCCGACACAGGAGTAATTCTCATACCAGCAAAATAATGTCTAGCTAAATCATTGTTGAAATGGCATTAGCAATTTTCAACAACATTTCATCTAGTTAAACATAAACACAACCTCACCTAAAAACCAATTTTCCTCGCTTGCTCTAAAATATTACCAAATCTGAACACTGAACATGTTGTGTATTTCAGAGTTTATAGCATTCAGAAATCTTCAATTCGAAAGATCGATAAAATTTAATATTCGTTCTGCAAGATTGCCGAAGCGACAACGAGCACGGTCGTTTTCTTTCTTTGTTGTCATGGTGTGAGAAAAATACACGTTCTGGAACATCAATCAATTTGTGTGCAAGAAACAGTCCGTGTCGTTTTGAAAGTCAATCCGTCGGTACTCGATTTCATTGGATACAAACAAGCCGTAACAAATAATACTCAAAGAGCTCGAAATAAGGTAAAGTTCAAACGATTTATTGTAGAAAGAAAGTTGGAGTTGATGGATTATTAGATTGATATAGTGGAGATGCTGTCAAAGGTTGTTATTTTTTTCGGGTTTTATTAGAAACGAAAACAAGTTTTTTTTTATTTTTTATATTAACGGACCATTGTACAATTACACAAAATTCACAACACGAAATGAGATAAATAAGAGTTAAATAGAGAAAAAGAATAGCACTTACATAAAACATCAATGAACCAATTACAAAATGAGTCCATGATATTAGACATATTTCGTAAAGTTTTACAAAAATCATTTACATTCATACAAAAAATTGAGTTAACAAGTCTCTACAAACTGGACAGTGGAAAATGGTACCCATAATTAGTAGAGTGTTGATAGAGAAAAAGCAGTTATTATTTCTGAGTCTACGGTAAGGAATGTTGAACTGGATGAGTTGCAACGAAGGAGGTGAGTCAATACTACAATTCATTATTTTGAACATGCAAATTGGATTAAAGTCTTTCCTACGCTTTTCTAATGATGAATGTTTATGATTTTTTCAATGTCACCACAGCAGTAATCGCATGTTTGGAGCACAGACGTCGGGTGGGAATGCTGTCCTTGTTCTACCGGTATTTTAATGGAAGATTCTCCGAGGAACTAGCATCATTGATCCCTTCGGCACCGGTGCATAGTCGGGAAACACGCCAAACGCGCGCCCAACATTTGCACACGGTTGACATTTGTCTCATGAAAACGGGTCGCTTCTACGACTCGTTCTTGTGTTCAACACCTCGGCTGTGGAATGATCTGCCGGCCTCTGTGTTTCCTCCATCCTATAACATGGGTCTCTTCAAGACCCAAGTTCACTCCTTCCTATCCTCTAAAAGATCCTCCACACAGCATCCCCAAAGATGATATAGGCCTTGAGGGAAATTATTTCCTCCTTGGTCTCCTGTGTGGAGTTACTGTAAAAAAAATGTTTAACGATTTTATGTAAGCTATCGATCCTTCTTGGAAGAGCCACAAGACTCTGTTCTGATTCTGGGTTCGCTCGTTCAGACCAATCTTTTTTGTCTCTTTATTTATCTCAATAACAAATACAGACCTAGAGCTCCAGATGTTATACTTTATACAATTTTTTTTTAGTTAATAATGCTAATTTCGTAATAATATATTGTTATAATATTAATATTGAAAACACTGGAGCCCTGCGAAATACGATTTCTAAAATCGCATAGTAGTTCAGTGATAATTAAGAGCAAAGTAAATTTAAAACCCCTTTACTCAACAATTTTGCAAATGTGGCTTTAAGGTACAGAAATATTACAAAGTTTTGTTTGTTTCACTGAGAGGATACCCGTGTCGAGACAAACGTATTACAAATATAATTTAGTATAAATTTGAAAAACAGTATGTAAAGAATTCAGTTTAAGGTTTACGGAAGAATGAGATAAAAAAAAAAAGATTTGTAGGCGTAATAATATGAATAAGGAGAATTAAAAGAACAAATATAGATTAGAAACTGAGTACATACGTCAGCCGAAGCTAACAGATGTGTTTGGGTATTTTCATCTCTCCCACACAAGTTGGTATATTGTAAACTCGTATATACGTATTAAGTTCTGCAAGCATTTGAATTGGTAATTATTTTTTAAATAAAATATTAAAATTTTATATGTATTATTAAATACCCAGAAAAGACGTCTTAAGATACAACATTAGTCAGGGTAGATTACAGATTTTTTTTTAACGTTGCATTAATTAAAAAACACGGATTTCATCAAAAATCACACCCCCACTTCATCATCAGGTTATTTTATGTCCAGCACAAGCTTGTTTGTTCAAGAAATACGTGAAAAAATGAACCCGCGGTGTAAGGAAATTATTTATTACGAGGTATCATTAATGTAAACACATCATTTACGAGCGCAAAAAATCACAGGTGGGGTGAAAAACGCGACGAAACAAATAGTTGCAGATTTTAGTTAGGGGAGTATTTATCAGGGATGCACAACCTTTTTTATTTTACAATTCGTGGGCAATAAACGGTTTGCCGTCAGCACAAACTATAACCAAGTATATAATTTATTTAGGATCACATTGGATTTTTAATATTGTTTATAGTGTGTTCTCTCCGTTAGAAATAATATTTACGCACGCAAAGAGAAGGAAGTAATCTGAACATAAACTACATAAGAACTGTAAAAAAATATCAAACCATGTTACCAGGAAATCCCTCTGCACCTAAAAGCTATTGATTTATTATAATTTCTTCAAACGATTGGTTTCCACTTTGTGGCGTCATTATTAATAAATTAGTAAAATAATATACTTTGTATTCACCATTTTATTAATGAAAAGATATCTACGAGTATATTTTTGTTTTTTTTTTACTCCTGATGAAGAAAATATAGCTTTAGAAACATGGAGATATCTTTATATTTATAAAGCGGTTAATACAAAATACATTATATTTGATTAATTTATTAATTGAAAAAGAACTTAAGAATTCAATTAATTATATGGCTATTGGATTACAATACTTAAGAGGAATTTCAGCATAAACATTGTCGGAGAGATGTTTTCATAGTAAAAAAAAAAAAATATTAAAATCCGCTGAATCGGCTCAATTTAAAGTGGCGAGTAGTAGCAGATGATATGCATCGCTCTTAGACATCGAAGTACGATACCGACAAAAATTACAGATCGGGGTTGCCGTAGTTCAGTGGTCCCGGATAGACTATGAGGTCCTGCTTCCGTTATCTTTTTTTAAAATTTTCTGTGCCTTTTCAGTTTCATGTTTCATTTTGAAAGTTTGTTAATAATATTTTATACGATTAAAATATATTTTAACGGGGTTTATAAGCTGCAATAAGTTATTCCAAATTTGTTTGTCATTCTTTTTGAATAAATTATGTAGTTTTTATGGTCATAAAATTGTACTTTCAATTTCCTAATGCGGGTTGTGCATCACTGATCTATACGAAGGTGCGAGAATTGTGAAACGTTGTCCCGAGCTCAGCGCAGTTGGGCAAATTTTTAGTACTACATGATATATGTAACATATTTTTTCAGGGCCTTTGAGTTTTTCCGAGCTCTTTGATCGTTTTTTTCAGCGTGACTCGAGTGTTTTTTCAGGAGTGTTAGAACGTTTTTTTGGAGTGTGAACTGCACGTGCCAAAGCGCGTAGGCATAAAGTTCGTCGCTGATGCAAGACATAAAACATGGCTACTGAAATATTCTTTATGGTAGCACGTTTTTCCAAATGATATAACGTACGCAATTTGGAAAAAAAAGTAAAATGTTTTTTATTAATCTATTTTTTGTGACGTTTCAATGGTGTTTACGATTCACGTAAAACGTGTTCTTTAAGTTCTGCGGCGGGATAAATTTAAACTTTTGAGGTATAGAAAATATTAGGTAACAACGAGATTGTAACCGACGTGATCGTTTGATCGTAATTATCATGATTCTTAGGATTCCAATTTTGCAACATTATGTTTATCAATGTACTTCGTGATTTGTATTGTACTATTGGCATTGTATCTTATGTAAGATTTATAGGATTTGTTTCATCTCATAGTGTTATCGACGTGATGGAACCACACGGGAATTTCCATAATAGATTGACTCCGCGGGAGCCCAGTACCGTGTGGCAGACTTTCCTATCACTTCGATAACACGTCCGACCCCGCGACAGCACGATACCGTGTTGCGGGTTTTTGACAATGCAACTAACACCGTGGCAGCACAATACCGTGCACGGACCCCTTATTTACATGTCTGCCTCAGCAGCGCCCCTGGTGTTGAAAACTTGTATCACTTTGTAATGATATAAAAATGAACATTTCTGAAAATAAACCAGTCACACTCGGACGAGCAATCGTGACTCGTACCCAGTCACATCTTGTAACCATACAAAGTCTTTCACTTCTCCTGCCTCCCACCTGAAGGATTCCTGAACCTGCCTCAAGGATAGTCGGCCCCAAAGAAGCATAGAAAGTGACTTGACCAGCACCCTACATGTTTACAGTCTTGTAACGACAATGGTCGCTTACAGAGATATTATATGTTTTTGATGACGGCGTGGAGCAATTTCTGCTAGTTTTTTGAGAAATTAGAATTAGATAAAACATTAAATAAATAAATATAAAACACCTTTCTATACTTTTGGGAGTGAGGGATTAAAAACCTCAACGACCAAACTCAAAGACTATGAAAATATAGACCAATCTGCTATGGATGACGTCAGTTTTTTTAATAAAGCTATTACGTTCTTAGAAATTTTTCGAAATGATTGCTAGATTTAACTTTTCGAATGCAATAATTTACACAAAAGTTTATACAGATACGATTTGATATGTTACGGCCAAAAGTATTATTGTGATTGATTTTTGGGGTATTACGCCGTATTATGCTTCCTCATCCATTAGCCAATGTTTCAGAAAACCTTACATTACCTGCCATTACTCTGGATTTGCGCCTAAAGTACTGGGAAGACCCAAAACACATCGTGCACGTCTAATCACGGAGGCAATTGAAATTCACAAAAACCCTATAAATATTAATAGAGATGACACGGATAAGCTTAATAGTTCTTGGTATCCGGTATTAGACGGCTATACCAAAATTAAACTCCAAAGACCACACTCAGAGGATAAACGCGGGCAATATGGTATCACTTCTACATACATAAACACTCACTACATTCTACATATCTGCCCTGATGGATTCTGTGAGGCTGTCCGAAACGTTGACTAAAGGATGAGGAATCGCAACCCGACATAATACACCAAAAATCAACCACAATAAAAGTTAACACAGATGTCAAATACTAAAAATATATGGATTATTTATATTCGTGTAGAATTAAACAGCATTCACCAAAGACCGATGCAATGCAATCTTTGTTTTCCTGAAAATTGTATTATTTTGTGATATTACCTAATACTGATATATTAGTCTGCCGGCATTAGATATATTTACCGTTACAAAATATAAGGGTAATATCGGATCCATGCGGTACTGAATGTTTACACCGTGGTTTCCGGGTGTGGTCAGAGGGGGCGGTAAGGGGGGGCGGTAGTTTATGAGGATTTTTCACATCATTTTTGTTTCGAAATACCCCATCGGTCAAAAATAATATGAATATACGATAAAATACCTAACAGCCTCAGATACCAGAGAGTGGTATGTAGAACAGGCTTTGGAACTTGAAAGGATACAGCGATACCGACAATCGAGATCAAATACCGGCGATACCAAAGATTTGGTAATATCAGATATTACTTTAATGGATACTGACTTAAAATCGAGAATGATTGGTAGCTCCATATACGAGTACCGTAGAAATATAATAATACGCAGAGCTCTTGACATTTACTAAACATTGAGATGGCAGCATACTACACCGGCACCGCCAGCAGGGCGAGTTAGCGGAATTGGGTTTTTCCATAAATTAACATGTTCCATTTTTTAATATTTTTATTTTATTTATTAAATGTTAATCTAATTTAATAATGTCATTATTAAGTTCTGCAAGTATTTTTAGCTTTTATTATTGTGACAGCTGTTTCGGCGTTTAAACTGTCCTTAATTTGTTTATTTTCAAAATGGAATTAAACGCCGAAACAGGTGTCACAATAATAAAAACTAAAAATACTTGCTGAACTTAATATTAATAATAACATAATTAAATTTGATTTAGATTAAATTTAAAAAAAATAAATGGAGTTCTACGAAATAAATTTAAATATATGTCAGGAGATATAGGTGTAATTGTTTAACAGTATTTGGAAAATCAAATATCTAGGATCCGGCATCGATATTGTATTGAACGTAACATCGCATCTCATATATGGTTAAGATGACGCTACTTTACGCCGTATTTACGTGCCATCCCTTCCACGTCGCTCGCTAGACTGACAGAGGCGGGGCACGTCACACTATATTTACGTTATATCCCCTCTCTGCCGTCCGATCAACAAGACCGAACGGAATTATTCAAACTCATCGATGCACGAGGTGGTTTGCAAAAGGCCCCGGTAAAAATGCCAACTAGCCAAAATTAAAATTCAGTTTACGAGAGTCCCGTTATATTCATAACAAACAAACGTATATATCTTGAACGGTGGGACTCTTGTAAGAATTTTCCCGTAAATTGGCGAGGTTGGGACACTCAAAATAAACTTGTATATCCGATTATAGGCTTAATAATGGTGAGAAGAAGGGAATTAAATGAGCGGAATCGGTCGAGAGAGTTCTATTACTTGCATAATTTTATATATTTGTAAATTAAACACATATAAACACAAAACGCTATACAAAATGATACCTCGATAACACGGAGCGGATCGATCGTTCATCCACTAACAAAGCGCACGGTTCTATCACGTCTTATAAATACTCCGCAATAGACAAACGCCAGGCACTCAAAAAGGTAAAACATTCTTGCTCAGCTTGCTGAACAGTCAACACCTCTCTGCGCCAACCGTAGTGAACTCCTCGCATATTGTGTTTTTACTTAAACAATCTTCAGTGGTATAAAGTGTCTTTTCCAATTGTTTTCGTGATATTTATCGCGTAAGCTATTGGCTTCAAGTTTCGCGATATTTGCTTTGCTTTTAGTTTCTATTTAAATCAAAGCAACCATTAAACTCAGTGACCAGTTTTTCTGTGTGTATCCAGCCAAGTGCAAGTGCTTTGAACTTTTGCGGTTTATTCACCCGGTTAATTGAATTTCCGTTTGAAAGAAGAGTAAAACCGTTCATCTACCGGGTTTAAAACCAATAAATCAGCTCTGTGGTCGTGTGTGATAAAGTGCCAGAAGCAGCTCCAGCTTTCAGTAAGTCAATGCTTTGGATCCCTACCTTGTTCCTTTAATGTGTACAGAGTTCACGTTCAGCTAAGAAAACCAAGATTATAAAATCACAAAAATCCTCTCAAACAAGTAAACTATCCTTTTAAATAAATACATTATTTTTAAAATAACGCCGCGTTTTTTCCCATAACGTCACAACGACTAACTTGCATAGTAACATAATATTTCTTCTCCGAAATTCGCCCGCCCGAAA
>JAHDVE020011138.1:0-34791 GCA_022606495.2 Halesus radiatus
GCATCATCGTTTATGATAGCATTTCAAAATGCTGTATTAATTTTCGTCAAAATTTAAGTCGGTTTAAAAGTGTTGTTAAAGACGTGTCAGCGTAGTTGTTTACCCATTTGTCTTTAAATCGGGATATCGCGGGTTCGATTTCAGCGCAGCTGACTTTAACTAAAAATATTGTTCAATGAATGCACGAAAACTCGGGAACCATTCATTGGTTAATTCAACACCTTTGCCATGGATCACGCTGCGATTGGTGACTTAGCAGGGGTGCCCTGGTACATGGGTTGAGGTTGAACCAGGTCGTGGTGGTGGATGCGCCTGCCCACCAGCTTCGTGGTGGGCCAGATCGGGAGAGGCCGATTGAGGGAGACTTTTCGATCTCTTCAGTCGAACTCTCTCGACCCATCATCTTGCACCACAGTGGGAATGATGGATTAATACTTTCGTCACCCCATGACACACTGATCCCCAGATTCCACCCTGATACGGGTTTCCTTTCCAAAACTTCCACTACTTTCTTTCATTTAAAAGTCCCTCCACACAGCATCCCCAAATATGATATTTTCCCTGAAGGAAATATCTTTCCTCAGGGCCTCCTGTGTGGAGTTAACATAAAAAATGGTTCTACAGACTTCTTAATGAACATTATCACCTCGAGCCAACATGACAATGTAGGAAATACTTTTTTCGTGGCTAATTTAATATTAGGTACATTTATAGTGATTGAATTTTGAGCTACTATCCCATGTTTAGCTTCCTCCTTCTTTAGCCAACATTAACCGAAGCGTAGGCCAAAGCAATAGGAAGTGCAACACCGTAACACCCCAAAAATCTTGAATGCAATATAATTTTATTTAATAATTTAAAATAAATCAAATTTATTCACATTATTGCTAACGGTCATCACAATAAATGAACACTTTGTAGTCTACTAACGCAAGAAATACTATGAATGATTTATCTGTAAATTATAGAATTGTAGTATAAAAATGTATGAGGTTTGGAAGATAAAAATTCTCAATCTGTAATCTTTTAAATGCTGTATGAAATACCCATTTCAATGGAGCCTGTTCGAAGGAACTAAAAGTTGGCTTCGTGAAAACGGGTCATTTACCAGACTCGTTTTTGTGTAAATCGGCTCGTATGTGGAGCGAGTTACCGGCATCTGTCTTTCCTCCTGTAACAAATCCCTTCTATAGCCCCCTTCTTAATCCCCCTTACAACGTTGCCCAACTGGGTTGCGATATAGTTCCCCTGTTTGTGCACTGTACCATATATGCAGGGGCACTCTTGTTTAAAAAAACTGTAATTTTAGGATAAACGTTTAAATTGACTACTTTTACCACTGGTTTTCAAACTACACCTATTTTTAGATATTTTGTTATGTACTTCGTAGAATTTAAAATATTACAGTTTGAGGATTTTCTATTTTGATACCTTAAACATTTTTCTAACTTCCCGTATAAAATATACAGATGGATCATTTGTAGTATTGCCTGAGTTAGCAAACTACAAAGTTGCATTTATGGCCAATTTTGAGTGCTGTCCCCTAAGATCTGCATGTATATTTTTATTATTGTGACAGCTGTTTCTGCAAGTTTATTATTGTGATGCCTGTTTCGACGCTTAAAGCCATTAGTAGAATCCTTTCACTCCGGCTTCCTCAAAACACATAAAATTCGCAAACTTGTTCATTTCCATTCCAACAACGACTTACGACCATGAATGGATTGATTGAGCTATCCCTTTGCTCGAATTTGTTATTCATATAAACGTATTTAACCCGTTGGGATATTGAAAGAAGGGTGAATGCAGGAAACTCCATCAACGGAGGACTGAACGCGGTTGGCGCTAACAACAGTTTATCTAAAGAAGCGAAGTAAACAGTCCACAATAAAGTACCGATACCAACCCTGATGTATGGCGGTGAGGTATGGAACAGGCAGAGGAATGAAAGTAGACTGAATGCCGTAGAAATGAGATCTTTGAGGTGACTGTGGGATAAAACTGTCTATGATCATGTGAAAAATGTTGATTTTCGCAAAGAATGCGAGGCTGATGTAAGCGCAATGAGTAAGATTAAGAGAGGGACGCTTAGATGATTTGAACAAAGAAAGGAGTGTAAGGAGAATATATCGGGTCATGTCAGAAGTCAGAATAACAGCAGAAATTGTATGAGACGATGTATAAATATGAATGAGGTAAAAAGTGTATGCCAAGATCGAATTATTTGGGGGTCCGTCCTCTCTGCCTACCCTTACGGAGAAACGGCATGATGGTTAGTTAGTTTTTTACCCAAGTAATTTATAAACATCCCATTAAAAGAAACCACAAGAAACTAGTGGTTACATTGGATTTCTTCGAATAAGCTTGTTATAGAATTTATCAATTTATTAATACTTTAGAGATTGGAAATTTCCGAAGAATGCTAATTAGTGTACAAACTAAATAGTAAATCAGGTCAAGTAAACACAAGTCAAAAAATCTCAGAACTGCCTGACCTCAACTCCGTTCATCTTTAGATTTTGAATATTGAAATTTCTCGACGGAATTAAGTTTTCCACACTATTTTCTTGAATTTTATGCATCGCTGGTCTTTTCTGGAATTTAAATTAATAATAGAGCCATTGAAGAATGCTTTAAACTTATCACTCCATTTTTTGATAGGTCAGAATTTCTACGTTTTACTTTGAATAATTTCAACATGATAAAATAACATAGGGTCCATAAATTAATTTGAAATGGTTTTGCAACCTTTTTATGAAGGAAAGACTTCGAGAAGTTATAATACTAGAGTTAACCTTTTCCACCTAAAGCGTTTAAGTAATTATTATTATAATTATTCAATTTATTTTATTTATAACTTATTGAAGTTTGTAAACCTCATTGTAATATTTGAATCATTGAAGAAGATAATATTAACACATCCCAAATGAACCACGAAACCGAAAAAACAACAGAAATTAAAAAGATTTCAGTCGCATCTGGGACTCGAACCCAGGACCTCTACCTATCCGGGGTAACCGCTTAACCAACTTAGAAATCTTTTTATTTTATGTCGTTTTTTCGGTTTCGTGGTTCATTTGGGATGTGTTAATATTATCTTCTTCAATGATTAAATTATAATTATTATTAATTTGCTTTTACATTTGTACTTAATTACTTACCCACTTTCATAAGTTATTTTTAATTTGTCGTATTTTTTATTATTTGTCTCAACTTGTCATTATTTTTAGTAGGTAAAGTGTTTATGCTGACGGAGGGAGCATGTAGATATTTATATGTTAAATACAGTGGTTTTAAACAAATTGATTATTGTTGATTTAATAAATTACAAGATAATTTCCCTTTGCGTACGTACGAATTCGAAAATTTCATAATTAGAAATAATATGGGTATGTGTCAATAGAATTTTTCAAATCCAGGCAAGCGATAAAGCACATACCTATTTGGGAGACCAACAGTTTACATAAAAAAATAAGTTATATAAATTTGACCATTTACAGGTTTCCACGTGGGTATTATTTATAAGTGATTCTAGTAATTTTCAAAGAAATCAAAGAAAATTTAAAAACATTATACTAAGTAAAGAAGAAATATAAAAAAAAAGTTAGAAGTAATTTGTTATGGGGTCTGGAAAGAAAGGGGGAAGGGAGGAAAGTTATTACGCTAGACGAAACATTCTGTGGTTGGTGGGTAAACATTCTTGAGTCAGTTTGGTTGAAACTGAGATATTGATGCTTGAAATAATTGCAGTTTCCAAAGTGTTCTGATTTGCAAGTTAAATGATATTTTTAAAAATTTAATAGTGTAGTTACTTAAAATTTTACTTTTAAATTGTAATGCAGGTTTGAGATGATATTTTTAAGCATGCAAATTGTCATTTTCCCGACATAATATCTTTTACCCACGTAATGGTTAGTAATGGCATAAGCACTGGCAAACAACCAATATATGCGAAACGCAGACGGGAAAAATATTTTACGTCGTCGTTGGTCATTTTACGCGTATTCAAGTTTATTTAGACAGAATTTTATGTGAATTTTTATGAATTATAATTTTGAGCGACCATTCTTAAGTTCATTTAACTAGTTTTATTAAAATCAGAAAAAACGGGGTATTCAACGATATAAAAAAAATCACCGACACTATATATAACTCGTTATATATAACACTTGAAAGTAAAATATAATTCAACAATTTTGTTGAACGATTAACCGTTAAGGAAGTATTCTGGAAAAACCATTTTTGGCAACATTCATCCATGGCGACTAACGCGAAGGTTATACAAGTTTTAAAACTTAGATTTTTTTCAGTCTTTACAATTTAAAATAAAAAATAAAAAATAAATCTTTATACCACTTTTGCATGGCAAAAACCCCCGCTGACTGGACTATAAGTATTTTGAATGTTAGTAAGTTCTATAGTTGGTTTTATTATGGCAATACAAAGAACATCTTTTTAAAGGTTTTCATAAAAATGCGAATAAAATATTGGAATCTCATCCCTTTGCTCCATAAGGTAGGAATATTAATTAAATTGTTAAGGAATCGTTTTGTGAATATGGAAGACAATACGATGAACAAGACATTCTTTTTTTAATGAAAGCAGGAATGTATTTCACGGAACAAAAGTCATTAAAAACACATAATTTATTTTATGCGAGCAAATTATTCATGCATGAGGTAAGAGAATCCTTCAATAAATTTTGATAATATGGTAATGGAGGACCTTTTGTTTAGAAAGTCAGTGCGCAGGTTCATTATATTCAACTTTAACGTAATATGAGTACTGGAAATACTGAAATTAAAATAAAAACGGTTTCATACTACGAAGTATTTATGAATACTTCGATCGAGCATTATGCACGCGATTAATGTAAAAGAATCATATTCGCTTAAGAGATAAACTGATAAAAGTTTTGTATGATCTGTTCGAAAAAATCATTGGTTAATTTTCCCATATTGAAGAAATATGAAATTGATTTTATTTTATCACCGAAAATCTTTGGAAAGAAAATTCATTAAAGGGGAGAGGGACATTAGAGAGGGATTATTTATCAATTCGAAATTATGATAATATTATTACGCAAAACGACAGGTATTACAAGATTTAAAAAAATATTTATTGCGTATTAAAATCAAATAAGATATGTCTTTTTCTGACCATCCCACGAATGTTTTACAAAATGTACAAAAATTAAAAAAGTTTTGGAAAATAATTGCAATCCTTTACCGTTACGTTTTTTTATTAAAAAGTTTTTTTGTTAAAGTTTTGATATTCGCCGTTAAAAAATAAATAAATTGGTGTTGCAAAAATAATAATATATCTAATTATTTAAAAAAAATAATTTTTTCAAAATTTTAAAGAAAAATCTTAAATCAAAAAGTATTTTTTGAGGATTTTCAACAATTAAAAATATTTTGTAACAAATAATCCCTTTCCTACGCACCCCTCCCCTCAGACGCCTGGAGGCAAGAAAATGGTCTGATGTAAATTGGCGAGATCAGTTTCCTTTCACATCGGCATAGATTTTCAGATGAATTTCTATTCAGTGATCAAATAAAATAATTCTACCGGAAGTTTAAAAAAAAGCTTTATTTATAAATAAAGCCTTTCTATGGTCTATGATTTCATGGTAGATGCGATGAGCAAGGTAGAGGAGTTTTTTTTTTATGATTCGCGATTTTTATCCGATTTTTATCAGAATTCAGGGTACATTTCTTAACAAGTTTAAATAATGAAAAACTAAAACCACTGAACTTGCAACCTTTAATCGCAGAATCTCCAATCAGACAGGAAGAGAGGTCTTGGCGGTGAGAGGATTTTGTCACATTATTAATACAATTCAACATGAGGGAACTTCTTTATTTTGAATAAAAAATAATATATATTTTTTATTAATATGTCGCTTTTCATAGTTATTATTTCTCGTCCCTGCTTTATCGCCATTCGAAGGTATTCTCAAACTTTAAAAAGCAACAAGTTCAATTTAGCATAATGATATATCTATATACGAGTATATAAAAATCAATGTAAGTTTGTTTGTTTGTCCTCGATGTTATTGAAAATCACTGGATCGGTTTCGCTGAAAATGGCACAGTTTGTTTTTATTAGTGCCGGGAAGGTTTAGATAGTACTTTAAATGAAATCAAATATGCAAAACTGTTGCTATAACGTTTTAAAATTAGTATGAAAAACATTGAACCCGCCATGTTGTATTTAGGTTAGCCTATAGATATAACACTCTGGTTAGCCACAGATTGCATATTCAAAGATAATAAGAAGAAGGTTTTTTTTAGTAGAATATTTTCAAAATGAAAAACACGAGTAGGTACCTACTTAAGAACTTAATGATTTAGAGACATTTTGAAAAAATAAACGTTTGGAATGAAATAAATGTTCAAACGAATGTTTCTTTATTTGGAGATAGTTACTTTTGCTGTCAAATCAATTATTGTACCCGAGCAAGACCGGGTACACAACAGCTAGTGTCTTATAAAGGATTTGATGACACGCAAACATATATGTGCATTGTCTTTGTCCAAAATTAACAAATTCATTAACACACGATTACAAATTGTTCAGCACAATATGATGCTCGTGAAATAGGGAAGATGTTTTAATTTCGCTATTCGGCGAATCTCTTCAGAATTCACAAACTTTATAATTAAAGCAATTTCCCTTACCGAACGATACTGCTATTTAGGTTATGTAAGAAAAGCTTGCACCAAATTCTCATGTTGGAGTAATATTCCGGTGGTATAGGAAATATAAGGGAACTGATCACAAAGGATATTGCCTCAAAGACATGCATTACACCTAATTATTTATTAAAATATTTTATGTTGTTTCACAATTACTAGTTCATTACCCTTCCTTTACGGTGCTCGAAAATCCACCGAGCTCCGGTGCTATACACTAAGTGTACAATGAACACATTTAGGGTTTTTTGTGATTTTTATGATGAATAGTTTACGTTTATTATTTATGTAAATGTATAAGTAAAATAATGTTTATGTAAGTACTGAAAACTAGGAAAAATATCGGCCAACCATAAAACATACGATACATCCATTACTACCGGTAGACCGCCGCCGATCACTACTGACGACCGCGCATCATGGCACGGCGAATGAAACTCCGCACCCGTCTCGCTCACTACCGTACACTCGGAATGTTAGCAATGCACGTAAATGTACCTATTATATATTGATAAATTTTTTCACGATTTTTCCCCAAAATATTCTTTTTTGTTGCGTTTAATAAAAATGTATACATTCTAATTATTTTATCCAATACATAAATAACGTATCGCTGAGGAATCCTTAATGTATGAATTCTGTGTTCAGTATGCTTACAGAGATATTTAAATAATTAGAGACATGCCAACCCAGTCGCCAGTACCGGCAAGGAACTGATACATACTTATTCTTGCGCGGTTGTTGCAATAAATAATAAAAAAAAAACAAAAAAAAAAATAAACCTGGCAGCGATATTATGCGATTTGATAATTACCTGAGCTTTTAAAGCTATGTCTGCGAGTTGTATTTAATGTTTTGGGTCAGTTAATTAGATAATTGGCTCATTTACTCCTTAGTTCAATATGGACATAACGTGGGGAGTTGAAAGTAGCTGCTTTTACCCGGAATTTCTATATTGCCAATATCTGGGAAATCCTTGACTTATTTACTTATTATTATTTACCTATTTTAATTATTATGTACTTATTACTATTTACTTATTAATATTTACTGAATATTACATGTGTATTATTATATGCATGTTACTATTTACTGATTATTATTTACTTATTAGAATTATTTCATTATTATTATTAAATTTTTATTATTTATTTAATATTATTTACTTATTAATATTTACTTATTTTTATTACTATATTATTATTTACTTATTACTATTTATTGATTATTATTCAACTGTAAAGCCGCTCAACATAACACAGGATTGTCCTAGTGAGATGAGTGGCTAATGTTTTTGTATTTATATTTAAATTTAAGAATAAATAAATAAATCCATGATGAGTTTTTGCTGCTTGATACTTGATTATTTTTTTAATTATTTAATCTCTCATAATACTGGCTTGTGCCTTGTTTAGTAGTCGTAAGAGCCCAAAAAGCTACATAACACATGAAAAAAGGCGAGGAATAATTTTTTTTTTTAATCACATAGTATTGAATTAAAATATAATGATTGTTAGAGTCTGTTCAAGCACTCAAAAATGGCCCTAAACGTTACTTTGCAGATTTTTAACTCAAGCAATATCACAATTTTTTTTCTGTAAATTCTATATGGGTAGTTAGAAAAACGTATAAGGTATCAGAAAATAAAAAAATCCTCAAACTGTGATCTATAAATTGTATTAAATACATCCCAAAGTGTTTGAAAACAAGTGCAATTTGAAAACCAGAACAACCAGTTTTTAACGTTTTAACAAAAATTCCAGTATATATTTCATATAGAATTTAAAAGATTACAGTTGAACGATTATTGTCATTTAAAACCCTATACATTTTCCTAATTAACCATAGAGAATTTATAGATAAATCATTTTTGAGTCAGCAATCTGTACAATGCGTATTTTTGGTCGCTGACCGCTAAATTGCGTTAATTTGTAACTTCTGTGATATTTGTAACTTCTGTGATATTTGTTCATTACTACGAAGTTGGGGGCGTGGAAGAAGTAATTTCCTGAAATAAATTTTCCTTTTGTTGATTGAACATAATTTTTATTTATTCTGTTTTATGTATTTTTATCTTTATTTCAAATAAGATATACAGCGATGTTGCAGTCTGAGACTGTTAATTATTACAATATGATATTAGGTTTTACAGAGTTTTTCAGAGTGTGTATGAAAATATGAAATATGAGAAAAAGTATATGAACAACTGAAAAAAAAACATAAGTAAATGTACACTTTCGAAACATACATATACAATCGAAACAAATAACAACGTTTTAGAGACGGCTATCAGAACAGAGTTCTATATCAGCATCAATAATAAATTTGAGACTATGCAGGAATAAATCATTTAATCGAAAAACTGCAACTTTGTAGACTACACTCTTATATTTTCCCCTTACAATATTTTTATATTTTGTTACATTTTGATGTAAATATTATATTATATGGAAATCGTGGGATTGCACAAGTCTCTCCGCGAGATCTCGAAAAAACATTAAATAAAAAAAAACTTTATACACCGTACTGGTAGTGCCGAAATCGATTGGTATCGTAAATAAAGTGACGCACACAAAGTTATGAAACCACATTAAGGCGATCGCTTGTTTCGCAATCGTCAAAATCATGAAAATGGTGTTTTTTTGCTTTGAAAGTTTGATTACCTATAATTATTCTAGGTTCTTCAGTAAATTACTGTGAATGGAACACATCCTTGCCCCAAATTTAACCGAACATTTTTTTAATATTTGTTTCTTTATAAGCCTAGAAAAAAATTAAGAGTGAGGGCTGTAAAAATGGTTTGATATCCAGGATCTCCCACTTAACAACAATTTATCTAGTTTTGTTTTATTGCGTAATGTAGAAAAAATTATTACCCATTAGATGACCGTGAAACATTTTGAATTTTAGCCCTAAATATAACAGCATAACATAAAATAAGTGTTTTTAATAAAATATTTCTTACGTAATATCGAACAGGTACCCGGAGGTTCATACAATTTTCAACTCTATAGTTACTGAACGTTAGGACGTATATCAATGTTCCACTTCTATACCGAGTTAGTTCACGCCCAACTTCGGTGGCGAATGGACGTCTTTATAGTTCGCGTCGCTTCGTTCCGTGCTACTTTTTTAAGATCAATATAGTTTACGCGCAATCGATTTTGAGATTCCCGAGTGATATAGTATAATGGGCAACAAAGGAAATAAAAAAGTGGGTCCACTCAGCGGACTAAGGAAGAGAAAAGTCAACGCTGGAATGTTTGGGTAAGTTCCAATCATCTTTATTTATTATTTACGCCCAAATTGGGATGTACACATAATTACCGTTGCTAGAAATAGTTCATTTAAATATTCTCAGAAAATTTGAATAAATTTTTATTTCATCAATGTATTTTTTTACAGGAAACTATATCAACCCGTAAAAAAACAACTCGTAAAGAAGTCGCTGATAGTTCCCGGAGAACTTTTAACTGTCAATGAAAATGTACAGGTAAGCTGGAACGTATTACTTACCCGCTTTTAAAATTGTATTATATTATAATACTCATTTCAATATTGAAACAACCATGAAGTATCTTTGTCAATACGTTTGGAATAACGCAATTTCCCAAAACATCGTCTTTGTTATTTGACGGCGGGTATCAATTTTAGTTTAAAATCATTCCACTTCGCGCGCATTCCAAACCGCCGCACAGTGGTCACGATAAAAAAATTATGAAATCGTCAATTATTTGGTTATCTTGAATTATTTTAATTTTTCATAAAAATTGAATGTAAATTACTTTTTATGGATTTAGCGTTTATTTTTTGATGAACGTGCATTTATAATAATACATTTTTAACAAAAACAACACGTAACAACAAATAAGTGCAAAAGTAATGAAACATGTTTTAATTGCAGATCGAATGTAACAAAGAAAATAATGCACCGCCACAAAATTTCAATCAAAAACGAATATCTTCATTAGATGAGACAGAAGACACGGATTTTAAAAACCATTCTCTTGTGGTGAGTTATTATTTATTTAGATCTTAAAATTAAATAAACTTACCAGTACTTAAATTTTTTTTTATTAATATGTAGGTAATATTAGCATATTAAAAAAATATTTTTTTATGTAAAATTTATTACGTGCATAACTTGTTTAATAAAATGTTACTTTACGAAACGTGTACAACATTAATTAAATGTGTTTTAATTGCAGATCGAATGTGACAAAGAGAACATGACACCGCTACAATTTGTTTATCAAAAATCTTCTTTTCAGGAGATAGAAGAAAGTTCCTAATGGCCTAATTAGGTAAACACTGGATAAATAACTAAAATCAATGTAAAATATGTATATAAATAAATAAAATCTTAATAAATACTTTTAAAAAGAGTGAAGTAACCAATAAAAAGAAGGCAAAATAAGTAACTTGTAAATGTCTATCTATTTATTATGTAGTTGTGTTCCTATAGTTTCTTCTTTGTAATAAAACTCATAAATTGTTAGTAAACAGGCGCACTGTGGGAATGGACATACTATCAGAACTGGAAGTTGAAGGGGATTTGTTTTGAAGCCTATTACGGGATAATTCTACATTTTTATCTACATCATATTCCAATACTGTTATATTGAACGTAAACGTTAAAAAAATGTATAACAATAATAAACTAGATAATATTGTCGTTCTTTACTGGAGTTTTTCTATGTATTTAAATAATATTAAAACAAAATAAATTAATAAAACAAAAAAAATATTATTTCGTTATTTTATGTTTCACGACTTTACCAAGCGTATCCACTGTGTTATTTTCGTTATAAGAGGGCGGGTACGTCTTTTCGGCGACCTTTCTTCTAATTGGTTAAACGATACGGGCGATCTAGTCCAAATACGCCCCATTATGAATTTTGTGGTGACCGGTGGATGGCCTTAATAACAGAAACTATTTCGTTTAATTCGAAGAGTTGCTCCGTGATTGCGCATTCACGACTGAAATATTAGAAATCACTAAAAAAAATCGCGTAGAAAACGATATGGTTTCATGATGATTACAGTTTTACAACACACATGAAGTGTTCTTTTGTCTAACGGCTCTATTTATAGAACACGCTTTCATCGCTGCCTCTTCACTTCTACAGTCATCTACAACTCTGGAAAGTAGCCCGAGGAAAGGGTGCTCGAATAATATCGTACACAACTATTCCGCACACGAATATTGCGAAATGATTATTCCTCACACGAACATTGCGAAAAGATTATTCCGCACACTTATGTCAAAGATGACTAATATATTTCATTAAATTAATAACAATTACTTGCATTAAATTTGTAAAAATATACGTGTTTCACAAGCAAAGCTCCCCTCATCAGGATAAACAATATATCTACTAAAAATAATGACACTACCTACCTACTTCCTTCCCTTATTTTTAATTTTTGTTCGCTTTTTAATAATGTTCTATTTTCTTATCATTTGTCTTTATTCCTCTTTTAATTTTTGATAGGTATATTGTTTATCCCGATGAAGGGAGCTTTGCTTCTGAAACATGTATATATTACATATTAAATACAGTGGTTTTAAACAAAGTAATTGTTATTAATTCAATAAATATGACTCCACAAAGTGATTTTCCATCTTTTGAAGAAATTATATATTTAATAATAGATTAGGTTAGGTAGTTAAAAAAACTAGGAACTCTTGACATAAGAGTTAATTTCTATAGTGCAGTTTTGTAAAGGTTCACCTTAAGTCATATAATTTGTAATGTCGCGCACCCACAACTACACTGACGTAAGTCAAATTGTGAAATTTATGCATCTTCACTAAATAGATATTTTTATTTATAATTTTTAATGAAATAGATGGGTCCATTCACTTTAACAATAAAGTTTAGATTTTATGTATAATATTTTAACTTCGATTAAAAGACTTTGCCCGTGTATAGAAGGGGAGTGTACATCAATTCACTAATTTGCTACTAATTAAATAATATTTATGGTAAATTTATTTAAATATGGATAAATTTAATAAGTGTATTACATTTTGGCAGAAAGAATAGTAATTTTATCTAGTATTAATAATTATTATTTTTATAAACAATAATTATTAATCTAAAACACTCATCCAAATTGAAAAAACCTTCCGAGCAAAGATAAATGTCGCCGGCAGGACTCGAAACCGCACCCTTCTAATGTCCGGTTAGATGCTCTACCGTTGAGCTACGTCGGCTTATCGCAAACCCGCCAAGTTAATCAATATATACTAGTGTTCCATTCAATAATTACTGTTTTTTTATTATATTTTCACCTGTAAACAACCAACTTTATTAGTATGTGAGAGGTTTGTAACGGCTAAATCCCTCAAATAGATGGCGTCGAGACAAATTATGTCTACATTTTATTGGTGAAAATTGCTTTGACTTGTCAAATATTTATTAATTCTTTAGTTTATCAATTAGTATTAATAGTTCTAATATGACTATGTACTATGACAGATTAGCAGAATTGAAATAACGAAAATAATGGATCCAAAAAGACGTTTTTAAATTTTGGCATGGTAGTTATGGCAGCGCGATTTGATTCTAATAATTGTAAATAATCACTTAGATCTTTAATGTTACTAAGCCCACTTGTATTGAATAATTGAATGGGCGGTTACCTCGAGGGGGTCTGCTCTTTGGGTAAGAATAACCTCGTCGAATTTATTGTTCAAAGACCCAATCATGTCTGATTACGTCTAAAAGGGATCGAAATGAAAATCAAGTTTCTTTCAATGGAACCAATCTTCCCAACAAGCCCTCCATTGATATGCTTAGTGTAATCTTAAGTGACCACCTCAGGTATGGGGGCTCCATCGAAGCCAGAATAAAGTTAGCTTCTCAGAAGCTGGGCGTATTGTACACAGCATCTCCAAAGATGATATAGGCCTGTGTGGAGTTACTGTAAAAAAATCAACAATAATAATTATCAAATTTTAAACGTAGACAAAAGAACCAAAAATAACAGTCTCTGCAGTTTTCAACGGGTGCAATTATCTGTGTACGGAATACTCAAAGTACGGAATAATGAGTGTTCGAGGTTCTCCTTGTGCCCAAAAATCTGTACCAGGAATAGTCATGTTTGGAATAATCACCAGACCAATGAATAGTGCGAAAAGCGAACACCCTTGCTGCTAGCTCCGAGCTACGTATGCGATAACATGAACAGGGTTAACTGGCACTATCGCGTTGCAAGCGATACGCGGGGCATAATCTTTACTTCCAATTACCTTTAGCTTAATTTCCTCGTTACGTCGGGGTGCGAAGTTGACTCTGATTATTACTCACGCTCATGAGCTCCTGAGATAACAATAATGTTCTTCGGAAATGGAATATAATTCATGAGGGATGTACTACAGACATTCAAAGGCACATTACAAGTAAACAGTATTAGACAATAATCAAATAATTCCATCTGCACCCGTTAAATTCTGGTAAATTATGAAAAAATATTACATATTTTTGATCTGAAATATTACATGTAAAATATAAAATATTACATGTCCCATATCAAAGATTTATTCAATGAAAACTTACATTTGTCGGTAACAAATAAGGCTATGAAATTATTGACATTATTTTAAGAACAGAAAAAAAGACATTGCATAGCTTCATTTACTCAAGATTACCTACACTGCCTTGGTAAGAAGTAATTTAGAATAGGTAGAATTCCACAATTTGGTCCCCTCACATTAATTAAAAATTGATAAGAGTTCAACACAAAATTTAAAGGTTCATCAATTCCATTGAATAAGAATTATGGCGTAGTGTGCTTTACTTTTGAGAGTGTAACGGATGAAAACGATATTAAGATCTTTGGATATTTGCGATATTTGGATATGGAGTGTGTCGTTCAAGAGGCTTTAGTGGGATTAACTACGATATTGAATTAGTATATTACAACAAAAATGATTTTTTTTAATTAAAAAGCCTTTGTAAGTTTTTTCCACTAATTTATTTTCGACCGGACCGGTTTCATTCTATCACAGTCATCGTCGGACTGGCGCAATTAAAACTAAATCTTTAGTATATATAGCATCGATGTCAAGAGTGAGTTCCACTGAAAACCAGAAAGAACCATCTGTTCAAATAAAAGCTGACAAGAATGACTTTACATAATTCTTTAAAAAACCCATAGATTCTGCAAATAAACACAATGTAATCCAGAGGGTAATAAACCAACTCGAAAGTAGTTTTAAAAACATAATAGTAAACAGTACCGTCAGCAATAAAACAAATTTCAAGTCATAAATAAAAACAATATTAGAAAGCGGGGAAACTGACCCCTGACATCGATGCTATATACGAGTATGCCATAGATTTAGTTTTAATTGTGCCATTCTGACGATGGCGTTGATAGGGTGAAACCGGTCTGATCGAAAATGAATAAGTGAATAAAGGTACAAACGTTTTTTAATAAAAAAAATCATTTTAATTGACATCTTTTTTTATTTTTATATGAATACCACACAAGAGTCCCAAACTGCTCCCAACCGTCTTGAGCCAGTGAGACTATGGCATTCCCAATTGGGGAATGTTGTGAGTCTGAAGGTATTGGGGAGGGGAAGTAGAAGGGGGAGAGGAAGGTGGGGAAAAGGGTAAATACCTGGCTATTCAGATCTGGTCACCAAACACGGCTAAAAGCCATTTCAAGCAACGTTTCAATTCTGAATGGTGGTCTTTCACCAGGGCGATACTGAGAGTATCTTCCACTCTGGAACGTGCGCAAATATACCATATATTATTTTTAAATGAATTAATTGTGAAACAACCCAAATTAATTAAATAAAAATTACCTGTGCACGCCGGGATTTGAACCCGCGACCTTTGAATTCGTAGTCGAGAGCCTTACCCCTCGACCATGGAGGCCGTCAAAATTAGAAATAACACTACAATAACTTACTACCTAGTTTCATCTTAGATTTCAACACAATGTTTTTTGAGGCGATCGTGATGGTTACAACTGAAATAAAACTTACAGATGCAATACTTTTATTTAAGTACTGCTATATTATTGTATAAGCTGTTGAAAGTAGTTTTCAAGAAGAATCTTTGAAATAAACTTGTTCAACCTTTATTTCAGATCTCATTGTCTATATAAAATTTTGATTCAGCCCATAAAAAGATTTTTTTAGGACAATTGAACATCACCTTAAACATAATAATTGAATGTCAAATTTATGAGTTAACAAAATGCTATAAATCCTTAAGGATACAAAATTTATTATACCATTAAAATTCCCATTTTAATCACCTATTGTTTTTAGATATAATAATAATAATAATGATAATAAATATCCTTATTGTAATTAAATTTAACTATAACTAAAAAACATGTATAATGTAATAATAAAAGTGTACAGTGGTTTATAAAGAAAAATAGAAAATAATATAATAACAGTTGCGTTGAGGCAGTAATTTTGAAAATTATTTTATAATTTTAAAATACCTATGAATATACACATTGAGATATGCTTCGTAAATCGTTGAATCAATAATTTAGAATTTGGGTGAGTGCACCGGTAAATGCCCTATCATTACTTTTAATCCATTTTTTTACATTGTGTTTGAATATTTTTATATGATTGTACAGCAAACATTTTCTAATTATGCGCCCTTATATACGTAAACGTTTATGTCTATGTAAATATTTCGATCCCTTTCTTTTACAAGAAATACAAGGGCGTAATTTTCAATAGTTTCTAGACGATATAAAGATAATGGCACATTAGTTCCGTTCTTTCCCGTCGATAGCAATCTAGTAAAAGCTCGGCGACAAAGTGCAATCCGGAATCACGGTACTTCTGGACAGCTTTACTGTGAAGATTTATTTACAGTAGATGCTTCTGAAATGACTGATTAATATTTTAAATGTTCAGTTTTAATTACCCGAACAAATTAAAGAGTAAAACGAGAAAAAAAACGAATAATAAGAAACAAGAAAAGTTACGAAAAACTTTTCAGTTCTGGCAACTTATATAACCCAACAAGTTTAATAAACTCTTGAAAATGGGTGTGGGGAATATATTTCTGATGATTAAAGGTAAAACTCAATTTTAAATACAAATACGTTTTATATAACTTTATCATAAACCACGAATTTATTATATTTTAACTCCAACCGGCTTCTATTATATTATTCCATAAGATACTGATACCAGTGCACGGTATACTACTTTTATTATTTTGATATCAACTGTGTTATTTAAACGTTTAAATATGTAAGTTAAATACGTTAATTTACTTACAAACTTTTCTACATTATATGTCCATTTGAGTTGGCTATCTATTACAATTCTTAAATATTTAACAAATTTAACAATTATGGCATTTAAAGGGTTGCTTAGTTTCAAAGATTATTTAATTTTTTCGTGTTGCTACATAAATTATCGTCACTTGCAAAACGCCAACTTCCAAGAGTGTTGCTCATTTTCGCGATAACTTTGCAAACGTTGATACAATCGGCTGATTGTTTTGATTGCCATCTACGAAAGAAATAAACGTAATAAAATACTTACGCAAGATTAACTAATATATCAACAAATTTTTCGTGCACCGATTTCCATCGGCGATTCCTTAGGGAAGGATATTATCACTACCCTTATAATTTACTGCTCCCGAGAAGTTTAGCTTTAAGTTTACCAGCAGGCGACGAATACTGAATTATTAATATGATAGAGTTCCACACATTATGAGTGTTTCACTTCATAGATATATAGTGTAAACCGTAGAGTAAAAGCTTTCCACATAAAACAAGTATTCAATTTGCTAACCGCTGGGACAGTTATTAATATTTCATACAATTTATGGATATTTTATAGTGTTTAATGTCATCTATTTGTCTTCGAAGTACCTACGAGTAAGGGAAATGCTATTTTTTTATTTGAAAAGTATTCATAGCATACATTTATTTCTGTCTAAGAATACATTTAATTCTGTCCCGAAGGATAACCATTTTTGATTTCAATAAATAATAATGTTGGTATACCATGGACGTATATAGACATTTGTATTTGGTACATTTAAATATCAGTATTGTTTATAAAAATATTAAACATAATTGTTTTGTTATGCACTATTCATTTTATGT
The DNA here is from genome assembly GCA_022606495.2 of Halesus radiatus. Lineage (NCBI taxonomy): Eukaryota > Metazoa > Arthropoda > Insecta > Trichoptera > Limnephilidae > Halesus > Halesus radiatus. The sequence continues at coordinate 17,817 of JAHDVE020011138.1, forward strand.
AATCAAATATTTACAAAGGGTCTAATATCGAAACAACCTTTTCTAAGCTGTTGCACGCGCATCCTAGGCGTTTCTTTAAAAGTATTGTGGGTCAGAGGATACTCTGGACCATAATTTCTTTGAGTGTCCTATCCAAAACTTTATGCATGAATTCACAAAACTTTATATTGAACACCCTACTAGTATTCCCTGCCTTTCAAGTCTCAACTCCCTCCAAATTAACAATTCATTAGCAAAATGACATTAAAATTTAAGTCAAATTTACAGTGGAACTTATTTGCCCAAATATTATATCCTGTTTAAAAGTAATTAATTTTAAGAACAATCTGTACTATTAAAATCTAACTGATTAAACATGGCTTAATGGGTGAAAGCCATAAAAAAAATTTGAAGCTGTTTATAATAAAGTTACATTTGGTCAAAGAAGAGAGAAAATGTTTTCCCGGTAAGAATTGCTATCCATACGTGCTAAATAAATTTTAAACACACAATTTTAGAAATCCTCTTGAATTTATTTGCACATCATTTAATGGCATATCGATAATTATTTGTTTCATCGATGCGAGTGAAATAAATATTTACGTATCCAACTCCTCCATTTACGTCTCAAGCGACCAATTATTGCGCCACTATTAGCAACGGAGGGTGGCTGCTAACTTAAATAATTATTTAGAGTAATTAAATTGCAGTTTAACTGAGTAAGTGAATTCGTGGTGTAAGAGAGTACGAGAATGCAATTTCACGTATATTATTCAGTCTCGTATTCGTGGAAAACGTAATAACGTGAAGCGAGGAAGGAAATTAACAATAATAATTGTACAGCATTTTGGAACTATGAACTGCTTTTAAGATTTACTAGAATGCAGTGAACTTCGAGAAACAAAGTTATAAGTACACGCATTGTTATGAAAGCTTTAAGAGTTACAGAAATAATAACGTTATAGTAATAATAACTAAAATGGTTTATTTTTTATCATCAAAATAAAGGAGGATCACACTTACTGTTTGCGCAGTATGGCTCCAGTCCGCACTGCGCGCAGCGTGTGGGCGCCTCCCGGCCACACGCGCATGCTCCATCCTTCACGCAGCACGCGCAGTCCGTGCGGGAACTGTCCCACGTGCACGTGCAGCCGGTCGTCGACTGCGTCCAGAGGTCGACCTGGCCTGCGCGTGGAAATGAAAGTTAGTGGCAGCGTAAATGGATTATTACATAGGTTCTACATACATACATTATAAAAAAAATAATTAAAATTGGGTAAAGAAGATAATCTCCACACTTATACACCTCTAACCACAGTTGACACAGGAAGAGGGAGAAATGTTCCCTGGTACTGTATACAAAATTTTACAATACGATATATATTTTATTTAATTAATTTGTGTTGTTTCACAATTAATTAATTTAAAAATAATATATAGTATATTTTGCGCACGTTCCAGAGTGGAAGATACTCTCAGTATCGCCCTGGTGAAAGACCACCATTCAGAATTGAAACATTGCTTGAAATGGATTTTAGCCGTGTTTGGTGACCAGATCTGAATAGCCAGGTATTCCCCGACCTCCCTATTCCCCTTCTCCTCCCCCCCCCCCAATACCTTCAGCCTCACAACATTCCCCAATTGGGAATGCTATAGTCTCACTAGCTCCAGACGATTGAGAGCAGTTGGGACTCTTGTGCGGTATTCATATAAAAATAATAAAAAAATAACAAAAATACAATGACACACAAACTAACTAACTTTAACAAATAGACACACTTAAACACCATTTTTTCTTAACCTCTTATTTATTCACATACTTACCTTACACTCCGCTTAACAATTCACAGTCGACATTCTACTATTTTATTAAGCAGTGTTATTTGTATACAAATAAATATTTTGAAAATACAAAAAAAATTTTTTTATCCATTATTACGCTTAGGAAAACCATAGTTGCATACATTTTTATAACTGGGATTTGAATAATTACTAAAATGTGTGATGTATCTATTTCAAGATATTTATTTATTTATAAAAATAATTAAGTTGAAAATCTGTTTGATTGCAGTAGCAAAACTCTCAAATGCAGAACACTGACGATGATTTTGTTGCACAAATTTTCATTTCTTAGATTTCCAGGTAATTGCAATTGATTCCAGTTCACAACGTCAATTTAATAATGATTTATGGAGCTTTAACATAATATATTGATTGTCAATTAACAGTAAGTTTAACGTTTTAGTTCACAATAAAGCAATTACACACATATTTCATATGCTAAAATTCAGAACAATTTTATATATTGCAGAAGTTAACCCACGCTTTGACCATTTCCCGGATATAATGAGACATTTCTTTCTGTAATAGATTTTATTATTAATATTGAATGTTTTCCTAAATAATCTACCTTGAATAAACATTTTTTCACAAAATAAGGACCCACCGCTTTGATCGTTGATATAAAAAAAATAATAAAATATCCCAGACACATGAAATTGATTTGATGTATTTAAAATGAATATGATATTTAGTACACGTGCTTACAGGTTGACATTTAATAGTGGACAAAAAATGAGGGAGCTGCGATCCTTTAAAATGTTTTAAATGGTATCACCAAGATGGCTCATACGAAAATAATTGTAATTTGAAAAAAAGCGTGATTACCATACGATGTTCAGAAATGAGTGGTACTTCCCGAAATGAAATGACGCTACATCACATTCTAAGGCAATTTAAGGGTAAAAAAAAATACTCATAAAGGGTTTTTTTTTAATTTCCTGAAATTTATGTACCGAAATGACCATATATTAGATGAAAGATTAATAAAAAAAAAATAAAAATTAATCTTTCAGATCAAAATAAATAAAAAAATGACCCTTGAAAAATTGAATTATATTGCTTTAAGTTGTTTCTTTGAAATAAATTGTCAAATGCGAATGCTTGAAAACATCTGAATACGAAGTAACTGATTTCAAAGAAGAAGTGAATAGTTTTATGTTGTCATAGTAATGAAATTTTGTGGTTCCAAAGTAATAATTATCTACAATTAAATTCCAAGCTACACACTCGCACAGTATAAGGTAATACCTATTTACCAGCAATGTTATTAAAAAGTACCCGAATTTTTTTTTATTAATGCGGAAAAAGGCGAAATATTAGGTTGGTGTGTTTCACAAAAAAAAACCTGACCGATCTTAAGGGTAGAGTGTTTCGCAGAAAGTCATATATATGTACGTAACATTGTCATAAAATAGCTAATCAGCGCCATTTTGTTTTTGTTTGTTTGTTTGTTTTTTTTTTTTTTTTTTTTCACTTTGAAAGGTCCCCGTCAAACGCCAATTCTAGGTTCGTTTCAGTTCTCTGTCAAATTACGATTAGCCGACAAGCTTAACTGCAGTATAGCTGTGCTTTACTGATGATCATAATGTATTCAAAAGTGTAACTGCCAAAAAAAAAATGACGCTGATTTGCTGAAAATGTTACGTACATATGACTTTCTGCGAAACACCTTAATCTTAAGACCGGTCAGTTCGGATGAGGCTACACGCTAAACTCACGACACGTTTAATTTTAATTTTAACATTCTCTGGTTACGAATAACCTGACAATATTTGAAAATCTCCTGTTACCATCACAGTAAGAGGAAGATGTTGCTTGTGCTGTGATGAAAGATTCAGCCAGCCGAGGAATTGAACTCACGTCGCCTGGGTGGGACCAGACGCGATGCCAACTCAGCCACTGACAGGTCATATTCAGACATTTTCCTAAAATTAATTGAGAAGGTACACAATCATTTAAAATACGTTCTTTCCTGTCTTGCCCCGAGAAATGAACAATATTTTATCAAAATCCTTTTAAAAGGTAAAAAACAAGGAATGACAAACAACATGAAGTCTTGTATTAATTAATAGTTGTTTAAAAACTCACTACTCATGATAGAAATGGCAATACTAGCTTGAAAAATGCGATGACCTTACCATTTCAAACAGAAAAAGCTGGTCAAAGAATAGGTTAGGTTAGGTAAGGTTTTATGTCAAACGACAATGGCTTGTTATGAAAATATAGTATTTTTTGATTTGCTCGTTATTTTTCTAAATCTTCTGTACTGTTCTTCAATATGCCACTGATAAATTTAAGTTTTGTTGATAAATATAAAACGTATCGTTATATAGATGAAATTGTTTCGTTAAGAACAAAGCTAGCACAGCTCTAAGCCTTAACTTTAAGTGCGCCGAAATAACATATCGGATGCGCAAAATTTGTATACGTTGAGCGCCGACGTATTCGATCGGCAATTAAAAAAAATTGTTTCTCTGATTATATGTAACTATTTTGGGGAAACTAGTTATGAGAGATGTATAAAAAAATTATACACAAATAAATTATCTGGTATAAATTACAAAAATACAATTTTGCAAAAAAACAAGTAAGTTATTATGAAAATCGTCTCAACTGGCCACCCTTGTATTAACCCTCGGTACACTATCGAAGTATTAGATCGCGAGATCTCGGCATTCGTTGAACATTACAATCAAGCGGAAATATAGGGTACCTACATTTGTGTATATTCATTAAAACGTGAAATAAAAATTGTCAAGTTTCCCGGAAGTTAACTCAGAACACGCTTCTCGAAGAAATCGTTTTTTTTCCATAAGAAATTAAAGCAGTAGGTCAACGTTAATTTAAATTTTCCTTTGTTCTTTGAAAGTGGATAGTGTCATGCTAAAAAAAGAATCATTAAATATCTTAGATCAGGTACACAAAAAATGTTATCTATGGTGGTTTTTAATGTACATGGTATTTTTTACTGTTACCGTAACTGAGGATTAAAAAAACTTAATGGCTACTGATTTGCATATCAATAAATACAACAACAAAAAACCCCCAATTGTGGTCATTTACCTAAAAAGATATTGCATAATAAAATTATAAATAAACAGTATTACTAAGTTCTATTTAAACTGAATTTTAAACCGGACTGGCTTATTCTATGATAGGTATTCATTATTAAAATTATTACGATGATATTTTATTTGGAGTAGATAATATAAGTTTAAAATGTACGAGATTTAAAATATCCATATCAAGATGAAACCGGTCCGGTCAAAATAAAAGAAGTGAAAAAAATGTTTTTTTTGTTTTTGTAAATGTTTATTCATGGCGGAATTCCACTGTAATGACATTTAATAAAATACATATTTTTAACATTATTCTACTATTTATTGATAGACAGGGATCAGTATCAATCTGTTATGGTCATATTTAGACTGGTTGCAGTCGAAGTGAGACGAAGTTATAATTTTTTTAAATCGTTCAATTTAAATGGAATTTATAATCAATTAGCTGATCGGAACCCGGCCTTGCTCGGAATTATAATTTTTTGTTGTTGTTGATAAAGTTATTAAGTTGTGAATTTTTGTTTGTTTTTTGGGCGCCGTAATGGATTTGACAGCGAAAGTACTGCCTTGTGACGACTATTACGATCTCTAAATAAAGAAAAAATTAAACATTAATTTGAAAATTACGTTTCATTTCAAACATTTATTATTCCAAAATATATGTAAATAATAAAGTTCTTAAGTAGGCACCTACTTGTGTTTTCAATTTTTAAAATATTCTACCCAAATAAACCTTCTTCTTCTGAATACGTAATCTGTGGCTAACTAGAATGGTATATCTATGGGCTAATTTCAGTACAACATGGCGGGATCAATGTTTTTCACACTAATTTTAAATCGTCATAGCAACAGTTTTACACATTGGATTTCATTCAAACTACTCTCCAAACCGTCCTGGCACTAATAAGAACTAACTCTGCTATTTTCAGCGAAACTGGTCTAGTAATTAAACAAAAAAATAATATAATAATAAAAAATATAATTTTTTTTTTGAGAAAATCGACAGATAAACGTCTATTTTCATATGTAAAGAAGAGATAAAGAATAATTTTACGTAATTTGGTTGTGATGTGAGTTCGTTTTACGTAACATTCTAATTCTACAACTCAATTTAAAAAAAATCTTATTTTCAGTAGGTAAATTTATAAAGAATTTATGAGGCAGGTTTTAAAATAGTTGGTGGTCAGCGTGTATGTCTTCCAAGCAATTGATCGGGGTTTGATACTCTGTGGTGGCAAAAATGTATTATAATTAAAAAAAACATTTTATTTAATGGAAACAAAAAAAAATTAAAATTACGTTTTTATTAAAATCGTTCAGCTTTTAAACATTGAAACTTTCAGCTTCACAAATCCCACACTTATAATGGTTTGCGCTAGGTTATTTATCATATAGGTAAAAAGGATAAATGTTTAGAGCCAGAGATGCTCGAACTTATCATTTTGATTTCAAAACTCCGAAAAAACAATACACAGATCTTGTTTTTTGACAGGTAAATTCGGTAATTTAAAATACAAAAGATCGTGATGCAATAATGACGTATTATGCCAGCTACAAGAATTGAGGAGACTGAGAAATTCAATGCCTTTATTACCCCGTGCTCACCGTTCAGTAGTTTTCAGGACAACACAACACAACACAAACAGGCTTTCTGCTTAATAGTTGAGATTATTTATTCATCTTGTTGATTCAGTCCAGAAAATTAGTCAGCGTTGTACAGAGTGGTTGTTATCCCCTAAGCTATTGATCCGCTTGTTGTTTGCTTCCGGGTCGGCCTTGGTTATTTACGGAGAAATCTGATGCATGAATAATTTGTTATCCGGAGAGACGACCCGAACTCAAAGTGGCAAGCAACTTCTAGCGAGGAAACTTTCCCCAAATCAATGGTGAAGGAAATTGAAAAAAGAAACGCATTAATTTTCATAGAAATGCGAAAAGTTATCAAGGGGGAGAAGTGGCGATAAGTTTTTATTTTTACGAAACATTGTAATTATTCGTGCAAAGAAATATTAATATTCGAGGAACTTAACTTTTACTAAAAGAGGTTCTACGAAAACTTTGCAAAGATGTTTATCGGTGTCAATGTTTTTTTATTCAACTTTTTTTTTATACACGTTTTCAGGGAAAAAATAAATACTTATACGGATCATTGTCCAATTACACAAAATGCAGAATACGAAATGAGATATATATGAGCTGGTTAAACATAAAAAAAACAGAACATACATACATAATACATGAATGAAGCAAAGATAAAAGAGGATGAAAAATATACCGTTGAGAGAACATTCAAGTCAAAGCCTGAACAAGGAGTCAACTTCAAAACAAGTCAATATTATTTTATTTTTATAAACAATAATTATTAATCTAAAACACTCATCCAAATTGAAAAAACTATTTTTTATTTGCGATAAGCCGACGTAGCTCAACGGTAGAGCATCTGACCGGACATTAGAAGGGTGCGGGTTCGAGTCCTGCCGGCGACATTTATCTTTGCTCGGAAGGTTTTTTCAATTTGGATGAGTGTTTTAGATTAATAATTATTGTTTATAAAAATAATAATTGTTACCCTTTGCACTATGCACAAAAAATCTTGTCTTAAGTTTTAAAGAACTTTAGTTTATCAATTAATCAATATTATTTTAATTATATGGGACATCTAATGACTTTTCTATAAGTCTGATGGATTTAACGTAGGATGATATTGAGAAGTCTTGAATTTGAGGTATGATATCGATTAAGATGGCGTAAAGTGAACTGGTCTCATTATCGTAGTCGGTAGAGCGGTTGTCTCGGTAAGACAGATATCCTGGGTTCGATTCCCAGATGTGATAGATTTCGTTTTTATTTTCTGTGGTTTTTTTGGTTTCTTGTCTCATTTAGGATTGGTTAATATTATTTTCTTTAATGATTAATTTATAAAAAATAAATTAATAAAAATCACTTTGATTAAACCCCTGTTTTTAATATATAAATATCAATATATAGCTTATATAAAATAGTGTATACTGTGTATCCTGACGAGGAAGGCGTCGCTTTCGAAACATGTTGATATTTATATATTAAAAACAGTGGCGTTAAAAAAGTAAATTATATTCACAAATCTTGAATTTGAGATATGATATCGATGAAGATGACACAAATTGAATTGGTCTCATTAGCTAAGTCGGATAAGCGTTGTCCCGGATAGGCAGAGGACCTGGGTTCGAGTCCCAGATGCGACTGATACCTTTTTAGTTTCTGTCCTTTTGTCCGGTTTCATATTTCGTTTAGGTTATGTTAATATTATTTTCTTCAATGATTAAATATTACGATGAGGTTTTTAAATCTCAATAAAAATAATTAATAATTAAGAGTTAAAAAAGTCGTTCAAATTAATTTATTAATAATGATGCCACGAAATAACTATAAATCTATTGAAGAAATAATTTTTAACATGCTAAGAAAATTTAATAAATTTGTTTTCTATGTTAGTAAAGAAAGTAAGTAAATGTTAATTGGGGAGTATTGGATTTATTTGCTGTATAAGGTGTTGTTTTCTTCTTCACGAAGAAGAGCTGTGTGCCTGGTATGCTTTGTTGAAGTTAAAGCAATTGGCAATATTTCGTGATTAATTTAGTTCGATTCACAAGGTCCAGACTTATAAATTGATTGAAGAGCATTTAGTTTTTTAGGAGAGAATTCACCCCATTTTTAAACGCACAAAATCAGTGTAAATTAATGGTTTACCACATGTAATTATATTAAATCCTTTGAATGATTAATAAGTTTTGTGTAATTTTTCACCGCATTATTATTGGGGTAATTGAGGTAATATTTGGGGTAGAACTTACTGCTTCCGTCTACGTAGATCGGCGTCCAGGCGACCTGCGCAGCGGCGAGTCTCGGCCCCAGCCCCAGGTAGCAGGAGAGCAGAAGCAGTGACAGGCAGCGCCGCATCATGCTCGTTCATCCTACCTCACCGCGCCGCGCATCTTTACTCTTCCTGGGTCCTGCGACCTCCGAGCCGCTCCAATCTGCTCCCCTAGCACTAGCACCCCATTCCCCGATACAACCGACACCCAGCCACGCCACGTTTTAAGATTTACATCACGTTCGGGAATTGATTTTACGAAGAATACCTGATATTATTACGCTGTGCTTCCCGGGTGCTCGGATTTGGGTAGATTTTCAACACAACCACTTTATGCCGTCGCGTTTTTTTAATAAAGCTAACAGTAACACTTTGAATGTTTTATTTTAAACACACATTTTAATTCTAAGCACATTTCACTTTGTAACGAATTCAATATATTTTTCTATTCAAACATTAATCACTAACAACTCTTTTGCACTTCGTTGTAAAGAATTCGGAACGGAGTTCACCTGGAACAGGAGAAAAATAAAATTAATATTAAAACATTAGTAAAATAGCAAGTACCAGAAAAAATTGACCTTTTATTCATTTATCAAAGTTTTTAGAAAAAATGTCTAATTTTTGAAGCAATAACTAACTAACTAAACATCACGCCGTTTCCCTGCAGGGGTAGGCATAGAGGACGGACCACCAAACAATTCGATCTTGGCATACATTTCTTGCTTCATTCACCTTCATACATCGTCTCATATATTCTCTTCTATTATTCCAAATTCTGACATGGCCCGACTCAAGTATTTGATTCACTTGATCGTGCCATGTCTTGTCTTCCTCGGGCATCCCCTGCTTCTTCTTCCATTCACATTTGCGTCATATACTCTCCTTACACTCCTTTCTTCGTTAATTCGCTCTACATGCCCAATCCATCTAAGCGTCTCTTTCTTAATCTTGGTCATGACGCTTACATTAGCCTCTCATTCTTTAGGAATCTCAATATTTTTCACACGATCATACATGGTTTTGCAATAAATTTGAGAAATTTTACGTCAAGTGTTTTACAAAAGCTAGGGTATTTCTTAACTGGGTTAACTATGTAAACTCAAAATAGGTTTCATATACATGACTATCCTACCTGGATTAAACGAGAAGGCAATAATTGGTATTTACATATTTATAGGGTGTCGCGGGCTGTGAAAAGGTTCGGACTTGTGCTATAATATAAAGCCTTTACTTAACAGGTACAATGGCTAAAAATAATATTTAAGCCTGTCCTGATGCAACAAGAATTCTAATCAGGGTAACTTATTTTTTGAGTAGTAGGTGCCAAACACTTCTAATATTTATAAATTTCAGTTTGGTATAATAAAATGGTAAATTTTTCTATAGCGCCGTTTAGTGACTAACATCACCTCAAGGGCGCTTTACATTGTCTTGTTAAAGTTTGTAGCCCCTTTTACATAAATATATTTATAGACTTTTCTTAAAGGTTTCGATTTTTTTTACCTTAAACCAAATGGAAGGTCATTCCAAGAATGTGAACCAAGTAAATTGAAAGTTTTGTCCTCAAATTTAGCAACATTTGTATGAGATGGTTTAACCAGCATATTATTCGACGCATCAGACTTGGCCGACCTGAGTATGAGTAAAATTGTCCCTCACCCATAGACCATTCGCGCATGATAGTGCCAGCCCGTTCAGTGCATTATAGACAAATTTTCTACAGAATTCTTTCTAAGAAACCAGCGTAGGCAATCACGTAGAAGGAAAGTAATTTGACAACATTTGGTGGCACTGCATATTAGACGAGCTGCTGTGTTGAACACTCTTTGCAGTCTGATCTCTTTAATTTACTTTTTATGTGCATCTTAAAAGTAACAGGGTAAGCACGGTATATCCAATGCTCTATTCTCAGTGAATATATTATATTTTACTTTGATTATATTCACCATACACCTGCATCACCTATAACACCCCATACTAACTTAACCTGTTCTTTCGTATGTTATTTTGAAACACAACATTTGAACACGCAATATAATAGCAAGGAAACTATTTAATTGTCTTGAAACATCTATCATATCTATAATATTTTGTGATATTATTACTAGTGTATTAAATTATTTAATAAAATAAATAAATAAATCAAATCCTGTCACAATGCTCTTGATTTTAATTAAAAATCTTAACGAGAGGGTTCGTTTTTTTATATAAATACCGCACAAGAGTCCCAAACTGCTCCCAGCCGTCTGGAGCCAGTGAGACTATGGCATTCCGAATTGGGGAATGTTGTGAGGCTGAAGGTTTTGTGGAGGGGAAGGAGAAGGGGGAGAGGAAGGTGGGGAAAAGGGGAAATACCTGGCTATTCAGATCTGGTCACCAAACATGGCTAAAAGGTGTTCTTTATCAGGGCGATACTGAGAGTATCTTCCACTCTGGAAATTGAAAATGAACCATTATCTGGAAATAGAAACCAATTTAAAAATCTGAAGCGCTTTCAATATCAATACGGAAGATATAAATCACTGCTTTCTTTTGAAAAAATCCAGCTGTTTTCAATAATCTTCATCTCAGTCCAGCATCTTTCAAAACTCAAGTCTGCCGACTCAGTAAGGATTTGTAATTGAGAAAATTAAAACTTCAATTAATTAAGCAGATATGTACATTTCTTCCAGCGGTGGTCCGGTTTCCCCGGAGATTTTACCTTAATTAAGTTATTTCGCAAATTTTTTTATTAAGCTCGGCTTCAATTAAGATAACGTTCTCAGTCTGAGTCAAAAGATTTAATCAAGGAAACAGCGATGATATTCGTAGCCAATGGTTTAATAGCATTCATCTGAAGGCCAAAGTATCGTGTTAATTAAATAACTTATATCTGAGCTTAGATAATTTTTAAAAGATCCGTTTATGATCTCTTAAAATGTGGGTTTTTTTTTTGATATCTTAGGTTTATGTGCGTAATGTTTAAGTTATTAGCACAGTTACCCAGCTTTGACCGAGTTTAAATGCTCGCTTTAAAAAGTATTGTATATTTTTTTAAAACGTAAGAACCTTAGAATAATAATTATTCCAAGAATGTGGACCAAGTACATTTAAAGCTTTTTCCCCAAATTTAGCAACATCTGTATGATAGGGTTTAACCAGTCTGTTCAACGCATCAGACTTGGCCGACCTGAGCGTGAGTTACCTCTGAGTAAGATTGTCCTTCACCCATAGACCAGTCAGGTATGATGGTGCCAGCCATTGTATATTTTTTTAAAACACACAACCTTTGAATAATAATACGATGCCTCGCTTTATTTTTAGAAAGGAAAACTAAATGTTTAAAAGCAACATATTTTTATTGCGTTAACCTATTAATTCCATAAAAAAGCTGTGCTTCTTTTATAAAGCCACAGCTCATTTTAGAGTTCTTAATCAGATCAAAAATTGTAGTTATATATATTTATATATATTTTTTACAGTAACTCCACACAGGAGACCAAGGAGGAAATAATTTCCCTCAAGGCCTATATCATCTTTGGGGATGCTGTGTGGAGGATCTTTTAGAGGATAGGAAGGAGTGAACTTGAGTCTTGAAGAGACCCATGTTATAGGATGGAGGAAACACAGAGGCCGGCAGATCATTCCACAGCCGAGCTGTTGAACACAAGAACGAGTCGTAGAAGCGACCCGTTCTCATGTGACAAATGTCAACCGTGTGCAAATGTTGGGCGCGCGTTTGGCGTGTTTCCCGACTATGCACCGGTGCCGAAGGGATCAATGACGCTAGTTCCTCGGAGCATCTTCCATTAAAATACCGGTAGAACAAGGACAGCATTCCCACCCGACGTCTGTGCTCCAAAGATTGCAACCCATTTGTTAAGATAGGCGAATCTATCAAACGGACCGCCCGTTTCTGCACAGAGTCAAGGTTTTTTTTCAGATATTTTGGGACTCCCGACCAGAGGTGGCTGCCAAATTCTACAATGGGGCGCACTTGCGATTTGTACAGGGTCAGCAGTTGTGTACTATTAAAGTATCTGCGGGCTCTGTACAATACGCCCAGCTTCTGAGAGGCTAACTTTACTCTTTTATTTATATTGGGTTTTAACATTAACTGTTATAAATACTCAGTTACTATAGATAAATAACATTATATTTATAGTTAAAATTACCGACATAAAATATTTTATATTGCCACATTCCAGGAAATCTAATCAACAATGTATTCCCACGCATAATAGAAATGCTGATAAAAAAACGTGGCAAATTGAGATATATGATATTCCGACTGTTACGTAATATATTTGAAAATTCGCAAGAGAGAATAAACAAACAACATGAGTCGATCATAAACTCATTCATCGGCCGTAAGAATTTTGCGTTAACGCGTCTCGCATGCAAAATAAATAATTCATGGAGGCTTCAGTAAGAACGAGCTTCCCAAACGTAGAAATAGCCCAGAACCTATCCAGCCTCGAGGAAAATAGAAATGCAAATGCGCGTCTAGAAGCACCCTATCCGGGAAACAAATCTACCCCACGCTGGCAAGGGCTACTACCATCTTTATTCTGGCAAATGTGCCTCAATGATGGATTGTGCGACGTGTGAGGAGATGTACAAGTATTTGAAACTAGTATAATACACGCAGAAAGATTGATCACGCGCTTTGGGGTAATAAACAAACCATCAGGTAGCGTTTCATTGATTTTTATTGTGAATTCTGTTATATAAGGATGATGTTTTCTTGTATTGGGATAGATTAACTTCTATTCTTTCAGACACGTAGTTTCATCATAACTACGTTGGGAAGAGATTACGTTCTAGAAGAACCAACTTGAACACTTAATGTACATGCTTGAATAGATATTGTACAATATATTTGCTAATATATTAGTAGATTTTTTATTAGGGTATGGATCGAAGAAAACCAAAGTGGTGTGGTGGTTGATATTCCCTAAGCCTGGGGTTTTGTAGAAAATGATCGCTTTCGGTCTTTACTGAATGTAGCCAACCACAGATAAAAGAAACAAGCGAAGATATGGCATGGACGCGTGCCAACTGTCGACGAGCTACGAATTTTTTAAAACTTAAATTTCGTCTTTTTTCGTATATCTTCGTAAATCACTACATTTACTTATATATAATACCCAAGTAAAAACCTGTAAATGGTCAAATTATCGCTCTTTTTTATATAAATACATACAAAATATTTAATAGTACAGATATAGCTAATTACAAAAAAAGTATAAATTTATTTTTAAAAAAGTACCCAACTCAATAGAGAAAGATTTCTTGTGTTTGAGTTATTTATTATACCTTATTTATATGTAAACTTCATGGAATAGATGTAATATAAGAATAATGTAAAAATAGGAAGTAATATTTGTACAGCGCCCTTGAGGTGATTTTTCACAAAAACGGCGGTATAAAAATCATCCTATTATTATTATTATTGTTATTAAACTGTTGGTTTTCCAAAGAAAAAAAAAGAAAAAATATATAATAAAGAAATAATTAAATAAACAAGTAAAAAAAAATATAAATAATACAAAACAAACTAAAACAAAATGAAATAAATAAAATAAAATTAACTAAAATAAATTTAAATAAGCTAAAACAAATTGAAGGAACTCTCAAAGCGGAAGAGCCAATGAAAGTTATGCATTCGTGTGCAGGTAGAAATAAGGATGGAGCAGCGCTGTGCGCATGTGAACGATGAATGGCGATACTTTTGCGCGCGCGGCTTCATACTAATTATAATGCATGACCAATTTACCTTGTTTCTAGTATCTGTGCAGTAAACATAACATTTTAGATAGAGAATTCAGGCAAATTAAATTATAAAAACAAATTCAACGAAAATTTGATGCTAGCCCCTGGTTTGAGGTATGAGAATTTCCTGGTTCGACTTGACACACGGAAATTGCATTTTCAATACTCTTTTATGGAGACTTCCTCCCGATCTCAGGTGCTTTTTCATGGCATCACAATCAGGTGCGATGGACACTACGGAGTCTTAAGTCACGTTCGCAGGTCGTATAAATAATGGAAGGTTGTTTAAATAATAACGGCTGGCGGAGGGTGGGAGAGTGGGAGGGTGGCTCGCGAGACATGGCTGAAGAGCCAAAATGGAAAGCGGGTTAACCGTTAACCTTGCTGCACGTGTTATTCAGTTTATGTTGGCTCGACGCGCGTTTTAAAACTTGCTCTAAAGAGGATTAGAAATGCTTTAGCTGTAACTGTTGACATGGTGCATGCATCGAAATGCGATTATTCTAAAAAAATATATTTAATCTGATTCTTTATCCCGCTTCTACATACCCCGCATATTTATTTAATTTATTTAAATGGGCTTTTAAATAGATTTTAGAAAATAATATAAAGAGCCATCGATAATTACAAGTACATAGAGATTCTAAACCATAAAGTAATGAACAATCTTTTCCAAATGTTTGACAGTGACATAAAAAAGAAAAGTAAAACAATATATAACACAAGGCATACATAAAAATAATATACTCGATAAATTTATTTATTTATTTAGTAAATGAACTTACAACTAGCTGATATATACCCAGCCATGATCGGGATATTTTATTATTTTTAAGATATGTTACGAAGTTTTGAATTCTTGCTTGTTGTTTGGCTCCCATAACTAATTTGATAGCGAAAATAATGCCTTGTGACGACTATTACTATCTTTAAATAAAGAAACATTCATTTGAAATTTTTATTTCATTTCAAACATATCTAATTATTAAACTTCTTAAGTAGTTACCTATTGTGTATTCCATTTTGAAAAAAATCTATTCAAACAAACCTTCTTTTGAATGTGTAATCTGTGGCTAACCAGAGTGGTATATCTATGGGCTAACCTCAATACAACATGGCGGATTTAATGGTTTTCATACTAATTTTTAAACGTTATGACAACAGTTTTATGGATATCATTCAAACTACTCTCTTAACCTTCCCGACACCAATAAGAACAAACTGTTCTATTTTCAGTGAAGCCGGTCGAGTAATTTTCGAGAAAATCTATTTGAAACATACATTATTAAACATTCAAATATAAGAAAGCTTTGACTGCCCAACTGGGAACAAATCCCGTTTTAGGGCAGTCAAATTGACAAGTTTAGCTGATAGTGCTATTTTACAAAATAGAATGAGAAAAAATATATTTAAAATAGAATAGAAACAATTATATAAAATAGAATGCAAAAAAGTGTACAAAAAGAATGAAAAAAATTATACAACATGGAATGGAAAAAAATATGCAAAATTGAATGGAAAAAATTATACAAACTAGAATGCAAAGCAGCTTTAATTTGAAACACTCGGCAATAAAACAAGTATTGGTCCTACCGTATCAGAAATAAAGGAAATAAAGAACTCCATCAACAGAATTGAAATCTCAGAGTGTAAAAATCGAGACTGTAAAAGAATATCCACCACACTGGATCATTCCACGAGTAAAGCATACATCATTTATATGAATTAGAATGAGAAATAACCACACACACTGGGATTCGAACTTATGACCTCCGGATTCGTAGTGAATGTCGTCCGACCATGTTTGTCGTATTGGTAGATTTTGAGAGTACCTACATTAATAAATATATTGCTTATTTAAATAAATAAAAATATTAATACTAGTAGTTACTTTATGGCTTAGCGTAAAACAAACAAACAAACATTGAAAAATTGAAATAAACGCATGAACCATTTCAAAAGTTCATTTGTTGACAAATAAATAAGTGTCAGAAAAGCTACAGAGCTAGCGATTCAAACGTTTTCGAGAACTGTAAAATGTTCCGTTGACTAGATATTCTAGACAGATAAAGCCAGAGTTAATCGCTCAAGATTTTTTTGTTTGACAAACAAACAAATTATTTGCTACGCATCGGAATGAAAAAAAGGGAAATGTATTAAGCAATTACCTAGTTTATTTTCATAATATATAAAACGGTTTAACCTTTCTGACCTAACCTGTTTAACCTAACTGACCTGGTATCGTCTCTAATAATAAAATTTCTCTATATATTCAATTAAAATAATAAAATTCTAAACGTAAAATGAGTTTCCAGAACCGAAGCGAAAGTCTCGAAAACCGTAAATGAAATGCAAAAAAACGCCTCACAGTTCAGTCGTCCCAGTAAAACTTTTAAACCGCAATTTAAAACATTTTTCTATTATAAATCAGCGTGAACAATTTATCCCTCGGCCGTGTTGGAAAGGAAATGTTGTTAGCGGTTTT